>BQNB010022320.1:0-63139 GCA_026074375.1 Tanacetum coccineum | reverse complement strand
TTTTTTTAGTTACGTCTGAAAAAATCACATGTGATTTTATGAAATCACATGTGATTGTGCTACAAATCACATGTGATTTTTTCATACTTGACTGAAAAAAAAATTCAAAAAAAATTCGTCGATAGTATATAAAAGTGCCCCTATATAGAAAGATGATTTAATTCTCATCGCGATGGTGTATTTTTTGTCGTTTGACGATTTACCGTTTGCAAGATATTTCATTTTAAAAAAAAAGTGAAAAGTAGAGTTTTTTAATTATTTTTTTATTTGATGAAAAATGGATGGCTAGGATGTGTTATTTTGTTCTTTGAGATGATATTGTTCTATCATGATCTTACCTCTAATTTAGATAATCAAACCAACAAATGGTTATTTAGATTAATATACGAGTTTATTTATGCCATATTACGTAATTGTTTCATGTTACCACTCAATGAACCCAACGACTATTTGTATGATAACTTGAACAATGAAATATATATTACCATAATTAGCATATATGTTGCGTTTCTGCCCAACGGTGATATGTGATATGTATGTATGCTTAGTCTAATTAAAGATGTCTAATGGTTTAATTGTCAACTAAGCCAACACAAGGTTGATAATTAGGCACAACATCTTATATACCTATTATCTTGGTGTTTCATGATAGGTTTATCCTTATAACTGATATGTTTCCCTTACATATATATCCTATTAATTCATTTAGTTTTACCTGAGCGTACATTTAATTTTCAATTTATGTCAGCATCTACCTTAACTTCCAATACGGGTTACGTGTCTGGAATTGAACCCTTAACTGGTACTAATTTCTCTACATGGAGAGATCAAGTAAAATTTACTCTCGGACTAATGGATCTCAATCATGCGCTTCGTATCAATCCTCCCGCTGCACTTACTGCTGAAAGCACAGCAGATCAGAAACGTGCTTATAAATAGTGGGAGCGATCTAACCGTATGTCGCTCATGATCATTAAGAATTCCATATCCGTTGCCATTCGAGGATCCATTCCTGACTCTGAGAATGCAAAGGAGTACTTAAAGGGACTTCAAAAGTCCATGCAAGTACTCTGATCCTTAAAATGTTGACTGCTAAGTATGACGGGGTTAGTGGTGTACGTGAGCACATTATGATGATGAGCGATATGGCAATCTACTCCAAATAAAGTCCAGAAAAATGGTACAAGTACTAGCTCATTCCAAGGCGGTCCTAAATGCAAGTTTTGCCATAAAAAAGGGCATATTCAAAAGGATTGTCCGAAATTTAAGGAATGGTTAGCAAAGAAAGGTATATTTGAATCTTTTATGATTAATGAATCCTTCAATATTAATGTCCTTATTAATTCATGGTGGATTGACTCTGGATCCATGGTACACATTGCTAATTCTTTACAGGGTTCCGTACAATCTAGAGATTGGAAAGAAACCAACGAACAGTTAAAGTCGGGAATGGAGTTTATTTGAACATAAAAGCTGTTGGGACCCTTTTATTAATATTAGAGGGTAGCTTTTGTTTAAATCTTTATGGAACTCTTTATGTACCGAGCATGACTCAAAACTTAATATCTGTATCTAAACTAATTATTGATGACTTTATATTTATGTTTGGATACAATAAAGTATATATTAGTTTAAATTCCTGAGTTGTTGGTAATGGTTCTCTTGAGGGAAACCTCTTTAAATTATGTTTAGATAATCATTTTTCAGAATCTTTATTATCATTTAACGTTAATGATAATGCGAATCAAAATAAGAGAAATCAAGATCCAGAAACCTCATCAAAATTATGGCACCAACGTTTAGGCCATATTTCACGAGACAGAATGACTAGACTTGTAAAAGATGAAGTTTTACCTGATCTTGATTTCTCAGATTTTAAAAAATGTGTTGAATGCATAAAGGGAAAAATGACCAAAGGAAATAAGAAAGGTGTCATACGAAGTACCGGATTATTAGAACTAATCCATACCGACATATGTGGACCTTTTCCTTCGGGCATTGGTGGTCATAAATCATTCATTACCTTCATTGACGATTACTCACGTTACATGTACTTGTTCTTAATTAATGAAAAATCCGAATCACTTGATATGTTTAAAACTTTTAAAGCGGAAGTTGAAAACCAACTTGACCGTAAAATTAAAGTAGTGAGATCGGATAGGGGAGGTGAATATTATGGCAGACATACGGATGTTGGTCAAGCTCCCGGATCTTTCTTTGACTTTTGTAAAGACCATGGGATTATTAACCAATATACCATGCCGGGTACCCCTCAGCAAAATGGTGTAGCTGAGAGGAGAAATCGCACCCTTATGGACATGGTTCGTAGTATGTTAGCAAATTCAAACCTTCCTGAATTTCTTTGGACTGAGGCATTAAAAACGGCTGTCCACATCCTTAACAGAGTTCCCTCTAAATCTGTTCCAAAAACACCATATGAAATTTGGACAGGAAGGAAACCCAGCTTACGATATTTGCGGGTTTGGGGATGTCCAGCCGAAGCTAAGTTATACAATCCTCAATCACGAAAACTGGACTTAAAAACCATTAGTTGCTTTTTCATTGGGTACCCAGAACGATCAAAGGGTTACCGATTTTATTGTCCGTCTCATAGTACCAGAATTGTCGAGACACGCCATGCAGAGTTTCTTGAAAATGCTAACAACAGTGGGAGCGGTTCATTTAGAAGAATTGAACTACAAGAGGCTCAGAATGAGACACCTATAATTCAGGTGCCCATCCCGATTAACACGCCACTTGACACCTCGAATGATCACTTAATTACTCAAGATCATCCAAATAATGTCGAGGAAAATGAACCTAACCCTGAAATTAATGTTGAACCACAAGAAACTCAACAGCCGTTGCGCAGGTCGCAACGAAATAGGCAGCCCACAAACTTTGACGATTACTATACCTATTTGAATGAGGCTGATTTTGACTTAGGGAAATGCAATGACCCTGAATCCTTTGAGGATGCCATTACTTGTGACCAATCAGCTCATTGGAGGGAAGCAATGGAAGATGAGCTGAACTCAATGAGCAAAAACAACGTTTGGGAACTTGCTGAATTACCAAAGGGTGCAAAACCCGTTGGATGCAAGTGGGTCTTCAAGACCAAACTTGACCCAAATGGAAATATTGAGCGATACAAAGCTCGTTTGGTTGCGAAAGGGTATACTCAAAAGGAGGGCGTTAATTATAAAGAAACATTTTCTCTTGTATCAAGAAAAGATTCCCTAAGGATCGTAATGGCCCTTGTAGCTCATTTTGACTTAGAGTTACATCAAATGGACGTCAAAACTGCATTTCTTAATGGAGATTTATATGAAGATGTGTACATGGCCCAACCACAAGGTTTTAAATCTAAAGGCCAAGAACATCTAGTTTGTAAACTTAAGAAATCTATTTATGGGCTTAAGCAAGCATCTCGTCAATGGTATTTAAAATTTGATGAAGTGATGAAGAAACATAACTTCATCAAGAATCAGGTAGATCAGTACGTGTACCTCAAGATGAGTGGGAGCAATTTTATTATACTTGTGCTTTATGTGGATGATATCCTTTTAGCAAGTAATAATATTGATTTGTTGCATGAGTCAAAACGTTTTCTATCTAGAAACTTTGACATGAAAGATCTTGGTAAGGCTTCGTATGTTATTGGAATTGAAATTCACCGAGATCGAGCCAATGGGAAATTAGGATTATCCCAAAAGGTATATATTGAACACGTACTCAATAGGTTCTATATACAACATTGCTCTCCCATAGTCGCTCCAGTAATTAAGGGTGATGTTTTCGGGTCGCATCAATGTCCGAAAACTGAGGTTGAATATGAGGAAATGAAGCGAATTCCTTATGATTTCGTAGTAGGAAGCTTAACGTATGCTCAAGTTTGTACTCGACCCGATATCACTTATATTTGCGGCATGTTAGGTAGGTTTCAATCTAATCCTGGCTAACTTCACTGGAAAGCTGCTAAGAAAGTATTGCGATATTTACAAGGAACTAAAAAGTACAAACTAACTTATACTAGATCCGACACCCTTGAAGTTATTGGATACTCGAATTCAGACTTTGCAAAATGCAAAGACACTAGTAGATCAACTTTGGGATATATTTTCATGCTGTCAGGTGGGCCTATTTCTTGGAAGAGTAAAAAACAAGTGCTAACAACCATCAACAATGATGGCTGAATACGTCTCAGTTTATAATGCGACTGCAATGTTGTGGAGAAATTTGATCACTGGACTCAAAATTATTAACTCCATTTCAAGGCCATTAAAGATTTACTGCGATAATAGCGCAGCCGTGAGCTTCTCGAATAGTAATAGTTCAACTAGAGCTGGTTTATACCTCGATACAAAGTACTTATCCGTACGTGAAAGAGTGGAGGAACAACGTATAAGTATCGAGCACATTAGAACTCATGAAATGCTTGCGGATCCGCTAACTAAAGGTCTACCACCCAAAGTATTTCAAGGCCATGTTGCCAAAATGGGTTTTCGTCAATACCTTACATAATGTTGTAGTTAGTGCACTATTTCATGATAACGTTTAACTTCAAAACAAGCGCTTTAAGATAATATCCTTCACTATGATGTCTAGTTTGTCTATACTTACTTTAAACTGTGTACACTTATGTTTCATTATAGACAAACGTATTTGTACCACATTATTTCATTGTCATTTTGGATTAATGAATTCATGTATGTAGGATCGTTTATTATTAACACGGTGCTAAGTGAATGGTCATCGCGTCAAGCACTACTTTGGAGGGAACGTACCACACTTAGTAGTTCCAGATCTCCAAACTTTCCCCAAGGATAAATAAATCCTTGTGATGGGTCAAGCATCGCGACCCTAAACAAGCGCTTCGTGGGAGGCACCCCATGCTTATCCGTAGTTATAATAAGTGTTGTTGTTGTGTAAGATAGCTTATCTTTTCCATTACCCGTGTTTCCATGTTGTTGTTATTTATTGTCCAGGATTGCCCGGATTGTGAAGACTCTCAGTTTTGTCATTCATCAAGAGTTTCACATCCTCAGCTTCATTTGGGAATCCGATATCCTAATCTTATCGACTAACGTTTTATCTTTTGGCATACCTCATAAATGGCCTTAGGATTAATGTAATACCCTTCAAAACATCGAGGACGATGTTTAGTTCTAGTTTGGGGGGGTATCTTCGATTTGATTGTTGCCTGCAGCATTGTTACCACGTAAACCCGTTTTTACCACCAAAATACCAAAAAAATGAAAAAATTGAAAATTTTCAAAAATATAATAAGTGTTTTGTCGCAGTTTTGCTTTTCTTTTGGGTAGAATAAGAATAATTTTTGACTTGATCGGGCGTGTTGAGCCCTAGCTAGTTCCTTTAGGCCAAGCTTTCACGAATTCTATAGCTTTGAATTTTAAAAATGTGAAGAACGAGAAATGATAGAGTTAAATATAAGTTTATGTGCTAAGCAAGATTCTTCTAAAAACTTATACGAGTAACTTGTGGTTTTCTCTCCCGTGAATTTCTAATCCACCTAATCATACGTACTCAATTTAATTCAACTAAGTCAATCGATGTTTTCAGAAAAAGCTTCAAATTTGTAACTTGAGTTTTCAAAAGCGAGATTTTATAGTAATTTAAAAGATAAATGCCAAAGAAGCATGAATGAAATGTGAATGCAAAAATGCATGAATATGGAAATTTTGCCAATGAAGCATGCAGTTGATATTATGGAGCAAGTAAAAGATGTGTCGTGATATCCCACTCCGCTAGCAACGAGGTGGGGGTTCAAACTAAGACGTCTTTACTTCTAGAGATTTGGTGTGTCGTGATATCTCACTTGGAAGAAAGGTCTAACTTGAGGGTTCAAACTAAGACACCAATCCTTAGCCATATTAGGAATAAGGTGTTGATGTGATTTCCCACTACGCTAGCAACGGGGTGGGTTTTCAAACTAAGAACACCGGTCGTTGGTTGTGATATCCTACTCCGTTAACCGCGAGGTAGGGGTTCAAACTAAGCAACGCATTCCTAAGCTTTAAAGAACTTATGATTATAATGTTAAATATGTTGCAAAAAGTTCTAAAGTTTAAATCTCGAAATCAAGTTACGAAGTCTTAATAAGTTGTTGCTTTGAGTCATGATTCATTTTGAATTATGACTATGAAAATAAGTTGGTCTATGGTTAAATTAAAATGAGTACACACATTCAATCGTATATCCATGATGGGAGTTGAAAATTCACAATTACCATAAGTATGAGGGCTTAACATATAAACTTATATCGACAATGATCTTGTTTAATTGCTTAGCTTGGAACTTGTGAAAAATCGAGGACGATGAATTTATCCGTCAGGACATCCGTAGATCACTCTACGGGCGCTTCTCATTCTATGATCCCAGTATTAATAAATAAAGAAAGTCAAACTTGTTAAAAAATGAGAAAATCCAAAAATATTAGTTGTAGTTAGTGTAAATTCAGAAAATGGTGAAAACGGGGCTTCAATGTTTTAACTTCATAACATTTCTTGGACACACAATACCTTAGTTTGGGGGATTTGATATGTGCTTAATTACACATATCTTTTACCTCTAAAAACGAGCTTAAATGACCAAAAACAGACAAAAACTGCCAAATATTTGTATGTTTTGCATTTGTGTTGTGCAGGAACGGATATCTCACAAAAGGACGAAAAACCAATCAAAAAGAGACAAAACAGGACACGGGATGGAAAAGTGTGTGGAGACGAAGCCAAATCAAAGTAAAGTCTACTCCGAGAAGAAAAAGCAAAGAAAAATATAACTTGAGGGGTCAAAAATGCCAAACCCCTAAGTTATATTAAGGAAACAAAGAGAGGGGCTGATTATGCCAATTTGGGAAACTTCATTTATAAAAGAAAGAAAGGGAATGAAAAGAAGAAAGATGTGGAGGGGCTTTTCTTGTACACAAACCAAACATCCCCTTAATCATCTTCAACCTCTCTCTGTCACAACCCAACTTGTATAACTTTTCTCCCGCCAATACCAAAACCAGCCCGCACCTTGTTTTGCTCCCATACTTCCCCTGCAACACTCCATCATCCACCCTACTAACCCCCCAGCTTTATAAAGTCCATGTTGGCAATCCCTCTCCATTCCCAAAGCACTTCGATGGCTGAGATTGTCTCCAAAGAAGCTCAAAAGAAATCAAAGGCTGGGATTTGCTTTAGTCTCTCCTCACACAACTAGCACACTTGGTTTTATCTCTCCAAAGAAGCACAAGATGCAAGTCCAATACTTCGGCTATATATAGAGCATCTTGTAAGCCTTTGAGGCATAATAATGATCTATCTAGTTAGTTTTTAGTTTTTAATTTAACTTAAGCTTATTTTCAGTCATTTACAGCTTTTGCCTTCAGCTTTGTAACATTTCCAAGTTTTAATGCAAGTTTAAGTTTTTAAAGTCACTTTATAATCCCAAGTGTTATGTTTCTGAATTAAGTTGTTTTATGTTCAAAAGCTCTCAATACAGCTTGTTTACAAACTGTTTTAACTAAGTGAACTTAAAAAGGTTAAGTAGTTAAGAGAATATCACACCAATCACTCTCAAATATACCTCAGCTTATGTTATGGATGATAAGCCAGTTTTGGATGGGCTTATGGACTCTCACTAGCTTGCTTTATGCAAGCTAGAGCTTGTAGATTCATTGTTTGACCCTGTTTTGAGCAAGGGTGTAGTAAGTCTCTCTTTTTCTTGCTTTACTTATCTATTTCAGAACTGCTAGTTCATTTGTTGACACTGTTAGTTTTAAGTTTATACTGCTAGACTAATTCATGCTTATTTAAGTGCTTATTATGGATTGAAAATTTTTTACTTTGTTATTTGATAATCTGTTTTTATATTTTTGAACCTATAATAAAAATGATTTTTGGAAATGTTAAATGCTGTTTTAAACGAGCAGTACTAACTCCAAGATTAGTACTGCTAGTTCATTTTTAGGACAGTACTAACTTCAAACGAGCAGTACTAACTCCAAGTTAGTACTGCTAGTTCATTTTCTTGGATTTCAAAGGTAGCAGTACTAACTAACACTAGCAGTACTAACTAATCATGAGCACTTATAGTACTAAATAACACTAGCAGTACTAACTCCAAAGTTAGTATGGTAGCAGTTAATCTGGTGGTATGTTGTTAGTTACTGTTGTGTTTTTTCTTGTGTATTTAGCTTAATTGCATGCTTACATTTGCCTTATTTTATTAGAATAGCTTATAGGGGACTTAGTGTAAAGTTTTTAGTCGCTTTTAATTCAATTTCCAGTTAGGTATTTGTTTTAAAATCTAATGTGCAGTTACTTTCAGTTTTAATGTTCCCAAACATTCCTTGGTTACATTGCAAACAGAAATCGTTCAATCGTTTCTCTTGATTTTCTCATTTCAGCCTCTGTTTGGGACATAACAGATAAAAGAATGGGACAGCACGCTCAATATCTGCTTCGTGTTTTCTGAATTCATGGATTTGTCATCCTTTAATAATATTTATATATATATATTATTTCGTTTATAGAGTAAGTTTAACGGATCCAATCACACGGCACCCTTGAAGAAATTGATTGCCAAAAAGAACTTGATTGTGTTTATCAATACCACGTCCCTTGGTGCCTGCTTTAGCCCATAACAGTCCTTCTTCAGACAATAAGTAAGTAGGGTTCATCTAGGACTTCAATCCTTTCAGGCTGACTGGACAAAGACTTATTTAGAAGATCACCATTCAGAAAAGCAATTTGACATCCATCTGTAGATGATTATATTCTTGGTTGCGGACATTGGCAATGAAATATTTGATGGCCTCTATCCGTGCAACTAGGCAAACGATTCTTCAAATCAATACCTTTCCTCTTCGATATCCTTTTGCAACTAACCGAGATTTTGTTTTTCAGTACATCACCTTAATTCATCAAGCTTCACTTTGTAGAATCTCGTTATGAGAGATAAACATACATAGATTTGGGGAGTTTAGGTACTAAATCTACCATACTTCAAGTCGATTCAAATTTGAGAATTTTCATCTTGCATGGCTTGAAAAACCACGTCTTTTATCCGGCCATTTTGAAGTTCTTGGAGAGAGAGACTTGGACCATTCACGCTATCGAAAAAGCACAAAAGCCTCGGATGCTAATTTTTTCTGGTTGATACAAGACGAGAGGGATTGCACGATATATCAAGAGAGTGATCTTGGACCATCTTCTAATGATGATCTGGAGGTGAGTACTTGGTTGCGGATCAGTTGAATTAACATTCCTCAGAGTTGATGACTTGTTGTCGAACCAGGTTCTCCAATTTTATTTTCTGAGATGATCCGGTGGTTGATTCACTTGGTTGGGTTCAGCTAAACTAACATCCCCTGATGTTGACTGTGCAGAACTAGGTTCTCCTGCAACAGGGTTAACTGAGGGATGAAGGTCAGCTTGAGTAATTGAGGTGTCTTCGATAGTTGGTCCAGCTGCAACACCTTGAGGAAAGACTGGAGGATGCACTTGTGAGGATGACAGTGAATGACTTGTAGAAGGTGCATCTTGAGCAATCGTTGTAGAAACAGATGTATTCGTAGAAACAATTGGCGCGTTAACAACAGTAGCCATAGGTACTGGTTCACTATCTGTAGATTGCTCAAAGTATTCATCGAACATCGGTTGGAATAAAATCTCCAGATCTTTATCTGTTGGTGGAATGTATGTAGTTGCAGGGACAGGCGATGGGGCGAGCCCTGAATTGAGTTGTCCAGGGGTCATCATGATAGGCTCGGGTCCTGAACTGATGCGTACAGGAGCCATTGTCTGATGCATCTCATCGAATGTGACGTGAATTGTTTCCATTAATCGACGAGTTCTCTTGTTGTAGATTCTATAGCCCTTCCTGCTAGGAGCATACCCAACGAAAATCCCAATGTCAGCTTTGGCTTGAAATTTTCCTAGATCTTCGCTATCATTTGTAGGATAGCACAGAGCACCAAATACTCGGAGAAATGTAAGATCAGGCTTCTTATCATGTACAAGCTCATAAGGGGTTTTGTTGTGACGAGTATGAATTAGGGATCGGTTCTGGGTGTAACAAGCAGTAGCTACAGCTTCTGCCCATAGAAACATCGGTGCTTTTGAGAATATCAGCATTGTACGTGCTGCTTCCACAAGTGTACGATTTCGTCTTTCGACAACGCCGTTTTGTTGAGGAGTTCTCGGAACAGACTTTTGATGAAATATGCCCACACCTTCATAGTATTTAGACATAACTTGGTTGACGAATTCCGTTCCATTATCTGTTCGGATGTATCTGACTGTTTTGTTGAGACCAACCTGTATTTGCTTAAGAAAGTTGATGACAAACTCTGGAGTTTCATCCTTTGATCTCAAAAACTTTACCCATGTGAATCTTGAATAGTCATCCACGATGACTAAAATGTATTTCTTCCCATTAATACTCTGGACTCTCATTGGACCACACAGATCCATGTGAAGGGTATGAAGAACTTCCATATTTGTGTTTTCAGATTTTGGTTTGTGGGAGAACTTCTTGCTTTTTCCAAGTTGACAGGCTGAGCAAAGATGATCTTTTTCAAACTTCAATCTTGGTAGACCTCTAACCAGATCTTTTCGAGCAAGATCATTGATTGTGCCGAAGTTTAAATGGTTTAAACGACGATGCCACAGCCATGATTTAGACTTGGAAGCTTTAGACAACAAGCATATTGGAGAAGACTTCATCATATCATCAATCGATATCGTGTACAAATTGGTGCTACGACTACCTTTAAGTAAGTCTGCACCATTAATATCACGAACAAAGCAAGAATGCTTTCTGAAGGCAACTTCAAGATCAGAATCACAAAATTGCCCTACAGAGAATAGATTGTGTCCAAGTCCTTCCACATAGTATACTCTGGAGATCACACTATCACCAATAACATAATCTCCATAACCCATGATAGCTCCAAAGTGATCATTCCCGAATCTGACTGTCCCGATGAACTTTTCCATAAAGTTCTTGAGCTTTGAACGATTCCCCGTCATATGTTTTGAACAGCCTGAGTCCAGATACCAAAGGATGACCTGTACGACCTGCATTTGAAAACAGTCGAGTGTGGAGAGTTTGGAATTTTGGTTCCCCAATTTTTGTTGGGGTCCTGTTGGTTAGCAGATATAATAGAACATTTCACAGAAAGCTTAGTTAAAGGGCACAGTTCGCCTTTGGCAAATTTATTTCCTGTGGGTCTTCATTGATAACTATAAATAAGTTTTCCTAAGGTAAATTTCTTTTCTGTGGGTCTCCACTGATAACCAATATCAGCAAATAGTTTGCCCGTTGCTTTCTAAACCCGCTTGGTCTTGTTCAAATTGTTATCAGACAGTTTGCCTTTTGGTTTCCAAATCTGTTTCCCTTTATTCAAGACAATTTTAACAGTGGGGGTTGCATTCACAGAACTCAACATATTAACAACACACATTTCATGATTTGCAGAGTTTAAACATTTGTTACACATTTTACACACAGATTCAGAATTTGAATTAATGACAACACGCTTAGAGCTAATGCTAGAATCAACCCGATTCACTTTTGTCCATACTGACTTATTTGTCCTAGGGTGGTCTTCTACTTTCTTCTTATTCTCACTTTTAGCTGGCAGGATCCTATTTTTCTTTGTATTGCTTCTAGGCTTTGATCCACTTGCTTTTGTAGAAGTATTTATTCCTATAGAATGAATCATAAGGACATTAGTTAGTTGAACTTTTTGGTGTACTTCGTGTTTCTGTGTGTTACTAGATGAAGTTCCTGGTTTATCATTAAAAGTAACTTGCTTTTTCATTCCCAGCTTCAACATTTCCTCTTGCATTGTTCCTCTGAAATGGTCTTCCTTGATTATTCGCATTGTATCTACCTCGAACATCCTGAACAACAACTCTGTCGTCTTGAACTGTAGCATTGTTCCTTGCGTTTGAGGAAGTTCGGAGTTGATTGTTCGTTTGAGGAAGATGTGCTTTGAATGATTGATTGAGGAGGGCAAGTGTGTTGGTTAGGCTTTCAATCAAGTTATCCGTTGAAGTGCTTCCTGTGTCCATTTGACAGTTATCAACAATTGATGGTTGATTTGAGGATTGTGGAGACTCAGATGATTGTGTTGGATACTTCTGATTTGATGCATTAGACACTAGTGCCAAGGGGTCATCAGTAGGTTGAATGAACCTTTCCATCATCATTCTGTTCTCATTAGCATGCACCTCATGTTGCTTCAAGTAAGCATACAACTGATCAAAGTTAGACTCTTTCAAACCTCTGTTGAGTTTTACTTCAGTTATGAATCTGCTCCATTCAGGTAACATGTTGTTCACAAATTTAGAGTTAAGCTGCATTCTGGACATGGTCATCTTGATGTTTCTCATGTCGTTAATGAGCTTCGAAAACCTAACATAGTAAACATGAATGGTCTCTCCTTTGATTTGACAGAAGCGTTCAAATTCATCGTATAATTGTGATTCCCTGTCATCCTTTGTTAACTCAGAACCTTCCAGAATCATCTTCACATTGTCCCAAATGTCTTTGGCGTCAGTAAAGTGGTTGATGAGTGTGTAGATGTCTTTTGGTATACCTTGAAGTAAGATATTCGTAGCACGAATGTCAGCTTTATACCTGTCCTTTTGTTCAGCTGAAAGGTCGGCAAAGACTCTAGCACGTTCTGGACCTAGATGAAGTGCACCCTCACCTCCTTCAGTAAGGGTATCTCTCATTGTTCCCATTTGAAATGGACCTTCAGTAATTGATTTCATTATATTCTCTCCATTATCTTTTCCCAGACAATACAGACGAATCCGTTGTTGCCATGATTCAAAGTCTGTTCTATCAAGCATTGGTGGGCGGGTATCGGAACCGGCATACTGGATATCTTCTGACATATTAGACATCTTGATGTATTGGTTATGAATGCAATTAACGTTCACGGGATTTTACAAGTCTAAGATTTAAACCGATAAGAAGTTTACCGGGATTTTACAAAATCAATAGAAAAACCGTAAATGAATAATTGGTTGTGGTATTTGGTTTGTTGATTTGTTTGAAATTTGGCGCAGTTGGATTATGAAAAAAAATAAATTTTACCCTATTACCAAAATCTAAATTTGGTGTAAAAATAAGCTAAAAAGGCTAAAGAAAAAAATATATTTTACTTAATTTTTCCCGCCAAAAAGTGTCGCTAAAAAGGTGTCGACCGAAATAATTTTTACCCTATTACCAAAATTTGAATTTGATGTAAAAATAAGTTAAAAAGACTATAGAAAAAAGATTACAAAATACTTAATTTTTTCGCCAAAAAGTGTCGCTAAAAGGGGTGTCGTCTGGATACTTTTTTTTTAAATCAAACCGCTGCGTATATGAAATCAACCAAACCGCCTCCTATTGATTGAGCAAACCGCTGCCTAACAGGCCAACTCGCCGCCAAGATCTTACTAGGCAAACCGCCGTGGTTTTGAAGTAACTCGCTGCCTAGTTTTGTTAACTCGCTGGATCAATAAAATAATCAACTCGCCGTGAGCAACTCGCTGCCAATAAACTAAGCAACTCGCCGTGAGCAACTCGCTGCCTATAATCTTAGCAACTCGCCGTTTTAGCAACTCGCCGTTTTAGCAACTCGCCGTTTTAGCAACTCGCCGTTTTAGCAACTCGCCGTTTTAGCAACTCGCCGTTTTAGCAACTCGCCGTTTTAGCAACTCGCCTTTGACCTGGTCAACTCGCCGGCTACCTTTTCCTAAAAATCCGGATCTTGTCCCTACCTTTTGTCAAACCGCCGGTTAGAAAATGATATTTTAACCAACTCTCCACGAAGAACACTTGGACGAATTAAGCAAAATCAAGCCATATTATCTTTCCAGCCACGAAACTAGGTTACAACATACAATATTAAGTGTGTATTATGGGGGACGGAAAATTACCAACAACACCTTAACTCGTATTTCTTGGAGAAATCGTCCAATATGAAGCAACCCTCCACGAAGATACACTAAGCTTTAAATGGCTTATTAATTCGAACTAGGAGCTTGTATTAAGGCTACGAAATTTGTACACTCTAAACCTTTTTGATGTGTAGAACAGTAGAGAACAAGGACTTAAACAAAACAATAAAGCCCAAAATCAAAAGTAAAGCCGTGGTTTTTTCATCTTCATATGAGCCACAAAAAAAAATTTTTTGGAGCTTAATCAACCATAAGATTATTCACGAATCCAACTGGCTCTCGGTACCAATGTAGGTCGTTTATTTCATAAACCCGGTGATGATTCTGTGATTGGGTAGTTTCTAGAGAGATAAAAACAACATGGAGAGATCATTTTTAGAGAGAGAAACAAGTTGTTTAAACTGAAATGAAATTATGATAGCTTACCTCTTCCAAAGTTGAAGAGCGCTATATATAGTTCTTACAATATACGGGTATTAGTAACCCGATGTAATTACGAATAACGTGCCGCATTAAAATATTAACTATTAAACTACGAACTATTATAAACAATAAATATACGGGGTGACCGAGTCTTTTACTCATATCTAACATATACCCATGGTACATTATCGTTCCATTCGTAGATCCAATCGTCTTTGTAATCTTCATAGGTTTTAAACCCTATAATATCCTTTGTATGTAAGTGTGGATCTACTTTGAGAAGGTAACTAAATTAATTTAATGCCAAACAGAGAGGTGTCTCGTAGTAAAAAACATTAGTTTCTATCTTAAAAATTTCGACGATTTCTTCCTTATCACTCCAGTATTCTTCAAGATCAGAAGATTCATCATCAGATATCTCAATTTCATCACCACCCATTTTCCAGTAATCCCACAAAACTCCTTTGGTGAATATATCCATTGTTTTATAGTTTACGAACTTTGTAGCCAACCAACCTTCGAATCTTGGATTGACTGGGTCTTATTTTATTATAGGAGTGTTATTTCCCTCGATGCGAGAAGGTGGGTAGTATTTCCCAAAAAACTTAGCAGTTAAGTCGACCAATCCTAAGTGATTTGCATTTCTTTGCGTTTTTATCGGAACTATCTCCGTGCACATTCATCAGCCATCATGACAATTGGGAAAACAACATAACTCTTAGTTTTATCATGTTATCTACCATTGGGTAACCGCTCTCCCCCGATTGGGTCATAATTTTTAGGTAGTCATTCAATATGCCTACGGTCACAGCGTCTTTCACGTTTGTTCACTAAAAGCATTGTTGTGAGATCATCTAAGATTTTTTCTTTTAGGCTCATAAGCATTTTCTCCACGTAAACTTAATACACTGTAAATTCATTGAAATAGTCAGTCTGCTTTGTCATTGGGCGCCTCTCTCGCGTTTCATCAATTGACTTCTTTCCCTTTCGTCCATCTTCTTCAATCTATAGCTCTCGCATATGAATTTCCTGTATACAAGGTGTAAAAAATATCAGCAGGATTTGCTCTGAAGAAAGATAGAAACATTTTTAGCACGAAAATCCAGAACTTATAAAAACTTAGGATTCTTGATCGCACGGTACCCAGTTGATCGATACACCGTATTTCAATAGAAGTGAATACGCCGTATTAATCGATTGAATGAATACGCTGTATTGGACAGAAAGTTGGATACACCGTATCCAATGGAAGTGGATACGCCGTATCGAGTTATCTACCAGAACAGTGTATTATGAAAACAATTAAATTAAACACACAAATATACAAGCAAACAATTAAACTAACAAATATACAAAATATACAGAATATACAAGAATATACACTAATCTAATTAACACTACCTCTTTAATAAGGGGGGTTAGATCTAATGTTTAAAAAACCAAAACATAATAAAAATCAAGATTAATTTTCACTCCCCGGCAGCGGCGCCAAAAACTTGATGTGTCGTTGTGTGGTGTTAATTTATGATAGTTCAAGTTTTAAATTTATTTTTTTGCACGGAATTAACCAAAAATTAACACTTTAACGGGCAGTGTACCCGGTCGGTGGTAGATTCGTGGTAAGTAGGGTGTCAAACACTTGAAGCGAGGTTAAATCTCTCAATTTATTTATATTTTGGTTATCTAATCTAAGTTAATTCTAATCTAAGTCAAACCTATGCTAATCATATGTTAGTTCTAATCCTAATTCTAATAGGTAAAAGGGGGTTTCAGCCTGAGAGACTGGCACGTGTTTGGTTGGTGACTACAATCAATTCAAGACACTTTAACCCACGCAAGCAAATTAATAGAAAATAAAAGAACGGCGGAGCCTTTATGATAAAAAACTGCTTTATCCTTCATTAATCCTGATTAAGAACGTTGGTTTGTTTATTCTGTGCAACGATTCCTTATCTCGAAGAGGTATATCAATTCTTGACTTAGGCGGGACCATCATTCCTAAGACTCATTCATCCATTGTAATTATGTTCAATCAATTAAAGCATCCAACATAAAGCATCATATTTTCTAATTATAATCCTATCTTACGGATTAATATGCCCACCCTCCCTCGCCCCCGGTGATCTTGTTAAACCCTACTTATGAGAACTTACCCACTAACTACGTAATGACAATTTATAACTCTAGTAGGTCAACTTGTCCAACTATCCAATGGAAATCAGAACAATATTTGTTGAATTATCTAGATTCACTAGTATTAGTATAACTGTCGTTCAATAATAACCTCAAGGCAGTTCGCTTCGTTAACTCGTTACGCCGGAAGGTATCCTCTAGCACAATTTTAGACTGGACAATATTTGTATCCTATGATCTCTAGAATGTATAATTCCACTATATGGAGAGCTATCCGGCATCTAGATTACTTGGTCCGTATCACTCGATCCAAGTTGAATGATAGGTCGCATTAAAAAGGCACGTTCAACAAAGTATGACATTGATAAAAATAAACAAGCATTCAAACGAAAAAATTACAAGCAATCGAGATATAAACCAAAAACCAACCCATTCAGATCTTCATAATAAAGGCTAATACCCCCGAAGTTACTCCTAGCCCTCCCTTCTCAAAACACATAATTAATAAAGTAGTATAATTGTATTAGCCACACGGTAAAATAAACCGAGTTAACGTAATAATACCAAACCCCCTCTCACGCGCTAACGATTACCAACAACAGTAAAAGCAAATTCATCCACGTTGTCTTCTAGGGATTGGAATTGCGTTGCAAGAACCTCTTCTGCTCTTTTCTTCTCATGAAATCAACTTTTGTGCGTTCTAGGTATCGGAATATGATTTAGCACACTTAAAACTCGTTTTTGGAGTTTTGTACCCCTCCTTATAGGGTCTGGAAGTCACGGCGCGCTTGATACGTGTATCCAAGGGATTACGTACGGAAGTATTGGAGTCTCATCTTAGAGTAGGGACCAGTTTGATATTTCAGTATCTTCACATACCTATATCTTCAATACTGATTCTCGCTATTGAGCTTGTTTCCCTTTTTGAGTCTACGTGGTGAGTGCAGGCACGGATATAACGCGTAGCCTTCTTGATGGATCGGCGTATTTTGGTAGTCAGAATAGTAATCTTCAAAATATCTTTCGTTAGCTCCAGCTATACGTGCCTTTTGTCCATCCCTCCCTCCTCTGCTAATATTCACCAAGTACTCCATAATTACTGTAATTCTCAAATACAAACGATTAAGTAACAATTCTTTGCAATAATTCTATAAAATAGGTTAAATACATGGGATAAATGATGCTATAAAATAGACATTATTTGATGTCATCAACTGTAACAACCGGAAATTTTTAGAACTTTAAATTACCATTTTACCCTTTGACTTTTTGGTTTTGACTTGACTTTTTGACATTTTGACCTCTTACTGCCGCATAAAAATGATTACCGCGTAGCCGGTAAATTTCCGAAACATATTTAAATAATAAATCATATTTATTATTACTTATCTCTCATTTACAAATTTATTTGACATACAAACGAGAAGATATCTCGCAAATTGTGAAAATCGCACACAATACGTACCGTGACGAAAATAATTAAATTTTATTTAATTATCATAATTTATTTGATAAAAATAATTTATAAATTATTTTACATTTTATTCAAAAACGTTATTGTTAAAAACGCAAATATTCGAGTCAAAGTTTTATTTTTACGGACAAAGTTTACCCGTGATACCCAATGGCTATCAAATAAATAATAATCATTTTAAATATATTTTATAAAAACATTTATGAAACAATAGTCGAGTAAATACTCATTTTCATGGGAAAAACTATTTTAAACGCAACGGTGCAACTTTCGTGTTTTAAATCATCCGTTAACTTGCCCAAACGAGTCCCGAACCAATACTTTACAAAAATTACACTTTAAGTCGCTGTGGGAATATTTACAACTCTTACCCTAAACTATCCTACACTTGCTACTTGTTTTTAAAACTTTACACTATATAAACCAACACATTAGGGTTAATCTCATTTTGATATAACCCTAGCCCCCTTCTCCTCTCATTTTTCGGCGCCTCCCTACCAACTCCGGCCAACTTCCGGCCACCAGCTAAACCCTCTCCGGCCATCAGCCGCCGCCTGAAGCATCAACACCACCCACCACCGACACCAAAAACCACCACACCGAGCACCACCACCTTCCACAACCGCACCACCACCTTTATCTCCACCTCATCACCACCAACCGCCGCTGTCATCATCATCCTCGCCATAACAACCACGACAACGGCCAACATCTCTACCTCGTCACCACCTCTACCATCACCACGGTCGATCGACGCCACCATTTTCATCCCCACTGTCACCGCCACCCTCACGCCACCATCACCATCTCCACGCCATCGTCACAGCCACTCTGAAACCACCATCATCTTCACCCTCTTTTTCGATTTGGATGGTTACTTCTCTTTAACAAAAACTAGTATTAAAACTTTGTGTGGTTTTGTTAGTTTTAACTTGTTTCATTTTTGTTCGATTTGGTTTTGGTTGATTCTTTTGATTCGGGTTTTTGATAGCGAAATAAGGATGTTTGTTGGCTGCGTGTTAACAGCCCCAAATAGGGGTGTTTGTTGTGCAAATCTAGCCCAAAAGGGGTGTTTGGATCTGCGTTTAACGCAGATACAAGGGCATTTAGATCTAAGTTTAACAGCACAAAGGGTGCGTTTGGGACAACAGCCTCAATAAGGGGTGTGTTTGGTTTTATTTATTTTTGTTTCTTTTCTGATCTTGTTTAGGTATATATATTAAAACACGCGTGTATTTTGCAACATCTATTTGATTAAGGGGAAAACGTTAAATTTTGTAACTATGGGAAACGTCATATAAACGAATAGGTCATGTCAAAATTTATATAAATTTCTATACTTAGTAAATTTCACTAAAACTTCTATTATTTTAGAAAACCGATAAAAGAACGAGATGTAGTCTTGAGATTATTAATTTTTAATGATACAATAAACCGGTAAATAAACGAAAACTATACTTTTACCTCCAACGAGACAACTAGTTTAGTTAAAACGCGTAACAGAATACCAAATTATAAAATATTATTTTATAATTCCCGACTAATAGACATAATAACAACTTTTGTAAAAACTTTAAAAACGTCATTTATCTAATTCATAACTTTAAAACGTGTATTTACTTTTATGCAAGAACTCTTTATTAAGTTATTTGTTGATTTCCGAACATGTGTCGAATTATATTGTTACAATTATTTTCTCACATTTCTTATGAAATACTTGCGAAATATTATATACTTTGAATATTTATCCTTCTCGTCTTCCTTTTTCTTATATATAATACGCGCCACGTATTATATATTTTTCTTGTCTTTCATATGTAATATATACGAAATATATTACATACTTTGCTTTTACCTTTCGGTTTATTTTATTTAACCAACCACCAAACTCATCCTACTTGAAATCCAAATCCTTTATCAACGTGTCACGTTGATGTACTCATCCATCAGAAAACCCAAATTCATCATCCTAAAGTAGTGGGATATAACCGTTAAGTTAAGCCGCATCTTCTTGGTCCAGCCGTTCCATTTTCTGTTTGTGCTGTGCTTATTATTTGCATTTCTGCTAATTATTCTGCAACATCAAGGTGAGTTCATAGCCCCACGTTTTACTTGTTTTATCATTTACCTTATAACTTTTGGGGTGAGAACACGCTCGGGTACAAACTTATTTACTCTAATGATCTCAAACTCTTACAAATGTTCGTTTGCAAACTCGATTACATGATTTATATCACACTTTGTTTTACTTATGGATGCGATTACTTAAATCCTTTCTTTTGGAAATACATGGTTGATTTTACTATGGACACAAGTATCTTGATCTACTTTCCCTGTGTACGTGTTGCCTAAGTTACGAATAGACCACTAATGCCCAAACTATCATGAACCGTTAATTTCTTGACCGACTGGCTGGTTAAATAAGCGCGAGTGTTATAAATAGATCTATTGGGACTAATTATCCCTATCCGGGTAAATAGCGCTTACTAGATTCGGGAGACACGAACAAACAAATATATACCTTGTCGGATTTCATTAGGTTATCTTGGTCTGATACTTGTAGGGTAATTCATATCTTGTTTGGCATATAATGTGCTGCATCGAATTGAGCCTCGATGTCATGAGCTTAGCGCAACAGTAAATACCTTTTATGTGAAGTTGTATCTGTTATAACTGTCACATATGTTTTATAACTTGTGGTCCACACTGCTTTGGTTGAAGGTTTCCAATTACTAAATACTTTTCATAATACTGTAAGTGAAGCAGTATTCACTAAATGTTTTTGATTTTCGTAAATACTTTACTTAAACCTATGAACCCACTCAACTCTATGTTGACCGTTTTTAGCATGTTTTTCTTAGGTGTTTAGCTTTGGACTTCTTGACATGCTATGTGGAGTCTACGTGCAATATGATACCATTATCAAGACTTTATTTCTCATTCATACTCGTTGTCTTTTAAAAACCAATTTATGCTTCCGCTACATTTTATTTTCGCTTTCACAAATGTTTACTTTCCCTTGAATCTTGTAAAACTTAGCTATTTTTAAACAACGCAACGAGTTATGATTTTTTAAAACGTCCATTAGTAGTCGTTGTCTCGTGATTTGTGTGATGTATATTATGACGTCACGCCCTCAGATACGTATTCCGTCCAGGCCCCGTTTGGGGGTGTGACAGATTGGTATCAGAGCCAAGGTTATAGAGAACCAGGTAGAATATCTAGGTCTGGTCTATAACCAGTATGTGATCCTTACGTGCTTTTATGTGTGCCTTATACGTGTTTTTGCTATGACATATACCTGAGAACCATTTTCCTTGAGCATGCTATGATATGGGTTTACCTCTGCCATGCGTTTATGTTACGTTGCGTTTATTTTTGCCCTTGAACTCTATTTTGCTATGAGCTTACGCTTATCTTTTCTCTGTGATTATCTTTTCTTTGCGGTTATATTTTCTCGGTGGTTTACGTTTGCCTTATGTATATTCCCCTATTTACATATACGGAAGTTGTCTATATACATATATATCTAAATTTTTCTAAGACATTGTGAGTTGCTCAATGGTCTCACTAATTTTTCTCTTTGTAACCTTATACAATATCGTTTTACACGAAACCCGTCACAGTTTTGGTTTACATGGAATTATGTGTTAATCTAAGTATTACAAGTCTTGTATGGGAGAGATTTGTAATAGGAGGATTGTTATGTTAATTGCTATGTTAGCTCGTTCATGAAGACCTTTATCTTATTTACTTTAACCGTGTACTCATCAACTATCTTGAACTCTATGTCGATCTCCCCTGATTGTTTTACTCCTCGTCTTCGAAGATGAGTTTTAAACACTCGTTCCATACTCATTAGAGCACCCGCATCGTCATGTCATCTACCACCTTAAAGATTATGATAGTACATGTATTGCATCAGAAATGATTAAGTAGGATGATTTATAATCTCTTTATTTGAAAGGATTGGGATGCCTCTTCATTTAAATAAATAATTTATAAATCACCGAACCATAAGTTTATCAATTCATTATTTACATAAATTAGAACACTTCTTTATGCAAATAATGAATTATAAATGAGTGGGCTTAATGGTTGTTGGATCCCAGTTAACTTCTAATGATTGAATTTCTTAAGCTTGTTTAAGGTTTAGTTATGCTAGATAAATCTAACACAACTTAGTTTAAGAAACTTTGTTTGATAATACTAAAGATTGTGCGAAATCTAATCTTTAATATAAGAAGAATTCTTTAGTAACACAAAACAATATAATTTCAACAATAAAAGCTCTAATATTATTATTACAAATAATACGAATGCTCTCCTAGTATTAGGGTTACAAAACCTTGAAGCTATGAATTATACGACTAAGATATATAAAATTCTATGCCCTAGGACCTCCTTTTTTACACCAAGGAATCCTAGTCGATTTACAATATATTACTAAAACTTAGATTATTCTCAAAGATCTATTTTATAAATAACAATCCTTATCTCATAAGTAATCTTGATCTTCAAGCAATCTTTATCTTTCAGCAGTTGTAAATAAGGGAAGTGAGATTGATTTTTTTCAAAATGTTGAAGGATAACGATTTTTACCTTCAGATTTGTCATTCCGGACTTTTCTCCTGAGTTCTTCAACCGAACCCTGAGGTTTCTCCCTTTATCTTGCTCACGGGAGTGAAGATCTGATCTTTGACCACGGGCTATCTCCACTTAGAGCCAGTGGTATCTCACTCGGGATGGTAACTTTCATGTGCTTTAAATGTTTACCAAAACATTTAATGAAAGCCTGAACTGAGATTTTTTCTTTCCATTTGCGCCACCCATGGACTCAACTTAATTCGGGGTCGAGTTCAAGCTCGTGACTCGGTTAACAAAAACAAGCGTTTCTATCTTCTTATCTATTTTCTAACAATTAATGTGAGGGGGCCCGCCTCTTTCCTTTTTCGTGTTTTGTGTTTTGTGGTTTTATGTCCAGGATTACCCGGATTTTGAAGACTCTCGTGCTCTTGGTTTTGTCCATTTATTCCGAAGTTTCATATCATTAAGCTTTCATTTAGGGAATCCAATATCCTAATCTTATCGATTATCGTTTATCTTTAGCATACTTAATAAATGGCTTTAGATTTGCGTAGAGTACACACTTAATAACTTGATATTATAATTATAAAATTAGTATGGGGGTATTAATATCACATTGAGGACAATGTGTAGTTTTAGTATGGGGGGAATCTATCGATTTGATTTTGCCTGCAGCCGTTGTTCTCACGTAACCCGTTTTTCCACCAAAAATATGTGATTTATATGAAAAATAGCAAAAATTTTAAATTTTTATGCATAAAAAAAAGTGAAAAATGTTGTAAAAAATAATAATGTAATAAGTGTTTTGGCATAAATAAAGGTGAGAACGAGAAATAAATTTTGACCCGATCGGTTTTAAACCTTAGCTTTTTCCTTAACATTTAACGATGATAGTTTGTGCTAGTCTCAAGTAGATTTTAAACATGCTAGACTTGATTTGTTATTAACGTAAATGAAGACTTGTGCTAATCTCATGTAGATTTTAAATATGCCGAGTTGGAATTTATATGGCTAAGCATTCGCGAATCTCTTTATTAGAGATTTTAAATTGCGAAGAACGAGAAATGATAGAGTTTATTTGGAAGTCATGATATTAAACATAGAATAGTTGGTTTTCTCTTTCAAGCTCATATTGTTAAATTGTGCTTTTTCTCATTAGCTTGTTTAACCTTTATTATATAATTGTTTATAAAATAGAGTTGTGCAGTTTTTTGGTATATTAATTTAGTTAATAGAAGTTTTTACTTTAGTTCCCTTGTGATTAGGATGGAGTTACACATCAAAAATATGAATTTGGCTATACTATATGTTATTAATTAATAAATATTTGCTTATTCCCTATAAAGTGTCTTAGGGTATTGGGATAAGTAGAATTCATATAATCCAAGATGATATCAAAGTTGTTGCATCTAGCCGGCTCACAACGATGTTGAGCCTTCCTTAAAAGGTCGAGAAGTTACCGAGGTCGAAATATCGTTTGCTACATCTATGTCGGAGGCGTGACCGATGTTGTGGCCTTCTAAAGGACTTGAGATTTACATATATGTTGCTCGCGCTATTTTTTTGCGTCTTATTTACTGTACCTTAAAGATCCTAAGGGTTTATGGTGCAAAATAGTTGGTCCATTCATGTCTTAAAGAGCCTTAGGGTATATGCTCATGAATGGGCCTTGCTTAAGTAGCCTAATACAACGGCCAAAAATTTTGGTTGCTCGATGTGAACTTTAATCTTGTGACATTTGATCTTTTGAAGAGGGTAGGAGTATTTATTGTGTCTTAATGTTACGCTCTTTATTTTTGGAATAGAATATATAAGTTTCGAAACTAAGTCTTAAAGAGCCTTCGGGTATATGACTTAAATTAAAATCTTGAGATACAAAAAATTAGGAAATAAGGGAGAAAATATGTACACCAATTTGTATCTATGAGTAGTCGTTACGTTCACTAACTTGTATTTGAATTGATCTTGTTTTTAAGGCTTAGTATGGAATAGTATTGTTAGGGACGGATGATTTATTTTGCTTGTTCTTGATCTAAGCCTAAAAAGGTGTTATGAAGTGATTGAAATATGGAAAGTTGTGAAAAAAATAAAATAATAAAAAAAAATATTGAAAATGGAAAAACGGGGCGTTTCTTAACTATTGATTTCTTAATTCCTTTAGATGAGCACTTTGCTACTTTTCAAGGTGATTAGTTTGAGGGGATTGGAATTTCTAGTTTTAAGCGCGTATTTATTACATTGCGTGAGGACACGGCAATACTTTAGTATGGGAGAATTTGGTATACAGATTTTTATACATTACTTTTTACATGAAAAAACGATCCCAAATACTCCAATAAACTTAATAGAAAATTGCACAATATATTTATTGTTGTGTTTGTATAGGTGTAGGACGGATATCAAGGAAAGGATCAAAATAAAAAACAAAATCTCGAGCATCTGGGATCGGACTAGAGTGCGAGTAAAAAAACGAGTCTAAGGGTGCCTTCGGATTTTATTGGGCCAGCCCGTATCCCACTCTATGGGCCGGGCCAGCCCATGTTATTTATTAAGCCCAAGTTTAGTCTCATCTACATTTTCTATTATTGGACACATAAAAGTTTATTGCAATGAAGCCTCACGTGCTCAGTAATAAAATCAAATGTGCCCACGTGACATCCCACTATAAAGAAACGAGCGAATGAAATGGAGGCACGTGGCGATGGTTATATAGATTTGCAAATTGTGTTAGCAGAATAAAGGAAATGAATCAAAGGCTCAAAATCATGCGTATGATTGAAGCTTATGCCATTGGACACGTGGAGGCTCTACACCGGTCAGATCATCCTTTGCAAATACCCAATCCGTGTGATAACTGCAAACTTTATGCCCAATGATTGGCTACATCATCACCTAATGATTGGACATAAATTACAATTTCGCCCCTTTGGCCCCTATTTAATACAACACGCTCCCCCTCACTTGTACCAGCTTTTCCTTTATTTTTTTTCTTAGTTTAGTTTAGATTTTTTAGCTTATTTCAAATATGTAATTGCTTATTTTATTTAATTTGCTTATTGTACTCAGATTTTGTCACAAACTTATTGTTAAGAAATGAAGATTATGTTTGTTTGCTTATTGTTGGGGCTTATTTCTACTCTTTCTCTTTTCTTAACTTATTAATCTTTTTTAGTATATAAGCTTCTATTCTTTAGGCTTGTTGGCTGAGCTTATTGCCAGCTTATTTCGAACAAGAAATAAACCGAATAAGCTTCATAAGAGTTTATACGATTTATAACTTTTGTACTAAATAAGTTTTGGTCCATAAGATTTAATAACAAGCTTAGATCTAGTTTTAGTTTTTAAACTACCTTATTGTTCTCAAAAGTTTTTTTTTAAATAGTTTTTTTTTATTTGGTAATTGCTTATAGTTTAAGGAAGTTTATTTTAAAGAAAAATCAAACTTATTTGTTTAATAGAATGATGGATGACTTGGTTTTTAATAGGAATTTTAAGTTGAATTGGGCTTGCGTTTTGCCTATAGAATTAAATTAAGACTTCCGTTTCTGTTTGGACCATAGGTAAAAATTGGATTTGGGATAGTGTCTCATGGGACCAGATAGTTTATTAGCTAATTTGTAATTGACTTTCATGCTTATTAAGTTGATTGGGATCTATGTCTTGCTTAATTAATTTTCGGCTTATTAAGTAGCTTATTTGTATTGAGTGCAAATTAAAGCTTAATCTAGAATTTCTTTAGAAACTTGTAACTAGAATTCGGCCCAATTTTAAGTCATCAATTATCTTGGCTGCGTTTGGTCTATAGAATTGTAATTGGGCCATGATTTAAGTATTAGGTTTTAGTTGATTAGAAATGGGCCTTGTCAAGATTTGTTTAGGTGAAAGGCTTGTTTGGTTCGTTAACAGATAGGCGCTACTTTTGTTTTAAATATAATTCGATATTAACTGTTTTTATATAATAACAGTTTATGTTTATTGCTTTTGGTACCGGTCAACTTCACTGACGCGTGGAGTTAGGGTATACTTTTGACTAGACCGACTTTGATTATGAGCGTTTTGTTAAAATAAATTCGGGTGGTATTCGTTTAATTGCGGTCTCCAATTCGGTTCCATTTTCTACCCTTTTTCAATTAATTAGTGTAGTTTTTATTTTATCATTTTATAATATTGTTTTGATTTATGCCATGCTTAGTGTAGATTTATTTTTATCTTTAAATGCTATGTTTAATTTCATTATGAGTAGTGAGTAGTTTTCTTATGTTTGCTAAGTGATTAGTGATTTGGAATTTAGGAGCGGGTTTAAAAAGGTTTAAAAAAAAAATTTATTTTTTAAAAAATGTAGTCTCTCACATTTTTATGTTCGATTACATTTCCGTCTTTTACTTTTGATGTGCAATTTAAATATTGTCTTTATTTTAAAAAGCATTTACTTTACCGCGTTCATTTAATTTCTTTTAAACATGTTTTCATAAAGATTTTGATTTGTTAGAACCTTAATCCGACATTTAATTGATCATTTCTTCGCATATTGGTCATTATATTTTTTAGATAATTTTTAATATAATTCTTGTTGTTTTAAATCGTAGAAATTTAATTTTTAGCTTTAATATTAGTTTTAAAAAAAATAGTTTAAAAACCAATGTTGTTAGCTTTCTTTAATAGGCTTTCTCTTTTAGTAGATTTAGGAAAAACCAAACCATAAAAACTTTTATGCTATTCAGCTTACGATTTACAAACTTAATACGTAGCATTTCCATTACACCTTCGTCGAGCAAACGACCGGTAGGTTGTTGAGTTATCGCATTTGGTTCAAGTGAAATTTCTCTAAACCCGACGGAAATACTATACTTTACTATAATTGTTTCTATCCTTATTATTACGTATCTATATATATTCTATACTTTTTATATGTATTTATTTTGACGGATCATTGTATAAGTGCAAAAATGTTAATTTTCACTTGAATTTTTATTGGAAGCACCCTGGAGACAAGCGTTGCAGGTGTATGTGGAGGATACACCGTCAACATTTTGATTAGTCTTGAAGCTGTGGCCTGCTCTTTGAGAGCTTCTGCTTTCATCTTGATGAGATCCTTGGACCAAAATATCTTGATTGGTTTTGATAATTTCATGACCATTATATAGAGCAGGCTAAACTTGCTTTGCACGGGTGAGGCATAAGGGGTTCTTCCTTATTATGTTCATCATAATAGGGCTTTGGTTTACACAACATGTGAACTGTTTGAAGAGACTGGTCTTGTTTGTATAATTTATCCTCGACTTTTTCTTTTAAAGCTTTCATGTCTAAAAATTCTTCAAGGTATTTATTTTCTTTCTGTTTAAAATCCTTTTTTAAAGATGTAACTTCTTCTACCATTGACTTGTTATGGTTAATGGTACCTTATTTTGTTCATCATAATAGGGCTTTAGTTTACACAACATGTGAATTGTTTGAAGAGACTGGTCTTGTTTGTATAATTTATCCTCGACCTTTTCTTTTAAAGCTTTCATGTCCAAAAATTCTTCCAGATATTTGTTTTCTTTCTGTTTAAAATCCTTTTTCAAAGACGTAACTTCTTCTACCATTGACTTGTTATGGTTGATGGTAGAAGCAAGTTGCAATTTTACAGAATGAATTTCCTTTTTTAAATTTTCTTTCTTAATATTGCGGTCAGTGATAACTATTCTTAATTGTTCATCAATCTTTTGTTCTATTTCTGTTAATTCAAACCTGGCCCGTCTTTCATACAGTTCAACTTGTTCCTTATATGTTGCAAGTTCAGCAGTTAGTGAATTATCAACTACTGTGTTCCGTGTTGTTTTAGAGACAGATTAGGCATGAGGTTCATACATATCATTATATATCATCATGTATGCATCATTTAGAACAGAAGATACATTGCATTGTACAACTGGCACTGCGTTGTCCTTTACATACTAATCATACAGAATCATATTACTATCACTCGTATAATTGGCATGTGAGTCAACAACGTAGTTTGGTTGTACATCGTCATGCATCACGTGTTCTTCATGATGTTTACAAACAGCATCCTGATAGTGATCATAGTCGTGTACCTCAGATAGAATGTCCGAATCATATGACGAACCGGCTTCATCATACACAAGATCTGCAAATGATAGATTAGCCATGAACATAGTCTGTGCCGTGGGAGCCTCATCAACATTGGAATCAAAAGCATCACAGTCATCAGCTTGAAACACATTATCCACATTGAGTGCCAAATCCTGAACAGGTTGCTCATCTACATCTTCATCAACAACGTTGTCTTGTCCACATGCAAGAAATAGTAACTGTTCTTCATCCAATACCACTCCATTCTCCCGAGCTTGCATCCATAACATCTTGTCTTTAAATTATTCAGAGTTCTATTGTCTCTTGGGCTGGGTGCAGTTCCTTGCTATGTGGCCTATACCGTTGCAGTTGCAGCACTTAACCTGCCTTGCTTGACATGGATTAGCATTCCTGACTTTGTTCTGAGCTCCCCCATAACCAACTGTACCTATACCCCGTGCATTGTTACCCTGTCCTCTATTCTGTCGACCCTGAACATTTTGAACCACAACCCTGCCGTCTTGAACTATGGCTTGGTTCCTAGGATTTGATGAAGTTCTAAGTTGATTGTTTGTTTGAGGAAGGTATGTTTTGTATGATTGGGTGAGCAGGGCAAGTGTGTTGGTTAAATTCTTAATTAAGTTGTCCGTTGGAGAGAGTCCATAATCAAGTTGAGAGTTGTCAGCAAAGTGTGATGGATTTGTAGATGATTGTGAATTGTACTGCTGAGGTGCAACATTGGACATCAAGGCGAGAGGATCAACTGTGTGTTGAGTGAATCGATCCAACGTCATTTTGTTCTCATTGGCATGTGCTTCGTGCTGCTTTAGATAAGCATACAGTTGATCATAGTTGGAGTCCCTCAAGCCTCTGTTGAGTTTCACTGCTGTTACAAAACACCCCATACTGGCAACGAGTTATTAACAAACTTAAGGTTCAACTGCATGCTTGGACATGGTCATCTTGATGTTACGCATGTCGTTGATGAGCTTGGCAAACCGGACATAGTAATTACGAATAGTCTCTTCTTTGTGCTGACGAAAGTGTTCGAAGTCATCATACAGTTATGATTCATGATCTAATTTTGTTAATTTCGAACCTTTCAGGAGCATCTTCACATTGTCCCATATACCCTTTGCATCAGTGTAATGATTGATAAGAGAGTAGATATCTTTTGGCAACCCTTAAAGTAGGATGTTTGTTGCCCAAATGTCCGCATTTGTCCAATCCTTATCTTCAGGGTGATAAAAGAGGTCAGAATAGACTCGAGGTTTGTTCATTGACCTAGATGTAAGGGGTGGGGGCACCTTTATTCTTCAGCAAGAGTTTACCCAAAAATTTCTCATCTAAAAAGGTCCTTCATCATTCACAACAGATGTTTTACCCCATTACCCTTAGAAGTAGGATGTTTGTTGCCTAAATGTCAGCATTGTACCTATCCTTATCTTCAGGTGACAGGTCAGAATAGACACGAGGTCGTTCTGGACGTAGATGTAAGGCACCTTTATTTCCTTCTGCAAGAGTTTCCCGAAATGTTCCTATATGAAATGGTCCTTCATCAATTGACTTTAAGATGTTCACCCCATTTTCTTTACCCCGACAATACAGTCAAATTCGTTGTTGCCAAGATGCAAAGTCTGTCCTATCAAGCATAGGTGGTCGGGTATCTGACCCGGCACATTGAATGTCTTCCGAAAGATTTGTCATCTTAATTGATTGTGAAATGATTAAGTTGATCGAACAATGATTAGTGATTGTATGTTAAAAGTGATGATTGTTTGTAGGATTAGGTGTTATGGTTTTTAACGTAATGAATAAAATTTTGCCAGAGTTTCTTTCTACCAAAACGCAATGATGGTCTTCAACAATAGGCAAAACGCAGGAGATAAATCTCAATTAGTTGGAGACAAAAAACAATGAAGAACTTTAGACAAATCTCAGTCAGATTTTGAGACAAAACGCAGTCAAGAAATGAAATAGACAAAGTCTCCCCTAGGCAAAATGCAATATGGGTCTTCAATTAGGCAAAACGCAGAAGCAAATCGCAATAGTCAAAACGCAAAGACAAACCGCAGTAGACAAAACGCAATAGTCAAAACGCAGTCCCTAATAAGACAAAACGCAATACTGTTGTCCTTCACTAAACGACAAAATGCAGTGTACTTTTTCTGACAAAATGCAGGAGACAAAACGCAGTCAAGAAATATGCCAGAGAGACAAAACGCAGTCAAGAAAATATGACTTTTTCTACATAAAAACACCTAAAAATCACCCTTTTGAACGTTTTTGCTTGGTTTCTTTTGCACAACTTGATCCTAGAAGGCTATAACAACTATAAACACACCAACTTTAACACCACAAATGTAAGAATCAAAGAGTATCAAGAATGAGACCATAAACCTTCAAAAACCAAACTTTTGATCTAATCTAACCAAGAAAACGCACACACAATCTAGCTAATCATTCCATGTACTCTGATACCAATTGTAATATATTGGATATCATAACACAAGTATAAGATGATGGGTTGGCCGATTATAGAGAGAGAAAGTAGAGGAGTTCTAGTGAGAGAAAAACACCTTATGTGTGTGTTTGATAAAATGAACAACCAGCCTCTTTCCATGGATGGAAAGAGGCTTTTATACAAGATTTTAGATGCCCTAATGGCCTATGGTATGGGCTTACAAGTGGGTAAAAGACCCGGCCTAATACCATGAGTCATACGCTTACGTTTAAACTACGAGCTATGCTATTCTAGACAATACACGAGGTGACCGAGTCTTTTTCATAAACCTAACAAACCTTCACCCTTAGGTGCTTGGTTTTGCACCAACTTAGAGTCAAAAAGTGGAGTAACTTTTCCTAAAAAAATTTACTTTTCCTTGCCATATTAAAGAAAACCTTTTTACTGTGTGTTGGTGTCTCATAAGTATCATTAAAAGGTTCTAGTAAATCTTTAAGCTGGTTATTCAAAAAGAGTTATAAAAACATTTGATACATTCAAAATCTCTTTGGATCCAAGTTCCTCAACATACCATCAAAAATTAATTTAGAAAAATTAAATTTTTGACCCTTTGCTAAACATATAACTGCTGAAGCCAAATTAGTTAAATATTCATTCCAAGCAGTTGGTTTTAAACTTATACAATGAAGGATGGTATGTATCATAAATTTCCATTGAGGTGAGAATGAACCTTTTTGAAAAGTAAGTTTTGTAGAAAGTTGTTCATATCCCATCAATGCAAGGTTTTCAAAAATTTCATCATTTGTTAGGCAAGCAATACCATCCTCATCATTAAAGAGAAGATCACTTCTCACTGATGATTCTGATATGACCACAGCCTTGCCATCAACAATAGCATGTATTTGCTTTACTGAATTAACTGTTTTAGAAGTGACAGTATTCCAAAACTGTTCAATGTAAGAAGCATAGATAGTGGGATTTATAGTGAGAGCATAATTGATCGAACATGTGGAGAGGTTGTCTACTATCTGATGAAACTCAGCGTTCTCCTCTGTATTTTCCAAACAAGCAACCATATTATGTTGATCGACAAACTTCAAATCCGCCATATAGTGATTGATTTATGAGAAGGGTTCTGGGTTTAAGTTCGTTGATGAGAGTATGAGGGTTTGGCAAAGTTAATTGAGATATTATAAAGAGAGCTTAAGGGTGTGATTGGACCGACTGAATAAAGTTGAATCTTTATCTTGAAGTAAAACTTATAAAAGAAAGAAAGATCAAGAATTATCCAAATATAGACCCCTATAAGCGAAGTTGTTGGCGGAAATATCTCAACGGTTATAATTAATTAATGAAAATCTGTTATGCCCCGAACAGTATTAACGGTAACAAGCAGTACTAAATTTGGCTCAGCAGTACTAACTTTTGCCTAGCAGTACTAACTTTGCCTAGTAGTACTAACTTTTGTAGCAGTATAAACAAAATAGTTACCAATAGAAACCCAATACTAATCATCAATCTCATTACTATACCCATGTAAGCAGCACTAACTAAGCCTAGCAGCATCAACTTTTGTACAAAGTTTCATCCAGCAGTATAAACTAAGCCCAGCAGTACTAAGAAATATCTAACAGTATTAACTTTGTCTTCAATAATTACACAACAACATGCCTCTATTCATCACAAGCACACTAGAAAAGACTAGATAGACATGTGAGAATTCATGCGGATCTATATTTATGCATAACCCATGAATAAAAGTTAAGAACTGTTAGCCAAATACATTAACCTCCCCTCAAACAATACTTCAAAGATTAAGTAATCCAATGCTAGCAATTAGAAAGTTAAACCTGCTAACATCAAAAGCCTTTATGAGAAGATCTACAACATTGTGGTATGTGTGAATCTTAATCACTTGAATTAACTTCTTCTCATAACAATCTCTGATGAAATGGTACCTTATCTCTATGTGCTTGGTTTTAGAGTGAAATACTAGATTCTTTATAATACAAATAGTGCTTTCATTATCAATGTAAATCTTGGTGTTTATGAAATTGAATCTATAGTCAAGCATCTAATTTTGGATCCATAACACATGTCCATAACAGTTAGCAACAGCAACATACTCTGCTTCAGTTGTTGAGTTAGCTACTATAGTCTGCTTCTTACATTGCCATGAAATCAACCTCTTGCCAAGAAATTAACAACCTCATGTTGTGGATTTCCTATCAAGATTAGCTTCAGCATAATCACTATCTAAAAAAGCTTCCAAGTCAAATGGTGAATCCCTAGGATACGAAAGGACTAATTTAGGTTGGCCTTTTAAGTATCTAAAGATCCTCTTCACAGCATGAAGATGTGAAGTCTTTGGAGTAACTTAGAACCTTGCACAAGCACAAACAGCAAACATTATGTCTGGTCTAGAAGTTGTTAAGTACATTAATAATCCAATCATTGATCTATATAAGTGTACATCCACATCCTCAGCTTCTTCATCCTTGATCAATGCTTTGTTAGTCTCCAATAGAGTGCTTGCTGTCTTTACTGAGGAGAAATCAAACTTTTTTAATATATCAGTTACATACTTGTCTTGGCTAATGAAAATTCCATCATCCTTCTGCTTCACTTGTAACCCTAAGAAGAAAGTGAGTTCCCCTATAGAACTCATCGGGAATTTCTTGTGCATCAAACTTTCAAATTATGTACATAAAGACTTCTTAGTAGACCCAAAGATGATGTCATCTACGTATACCTGAACTAATAGTATATCACCTTTGTCCTTCTTGATAAACAAAGTGTTATCTATAGTGCCTCTTCTAAATCCATTTCCAATTAAGTAGGTAGACAAGGTCTCATACCAGGCTCTAGGAGCTTGATGAAGACCATATAAGGCCTTATCTACCTTGTAAACCTTGTTAGGAAACTGAGGATCTTCAAAGCCAGGAGGTTGACACACATATACCTCCTCTTCTATTGTGCCATATAAAAAGGCACTCTTCACATCCATTTAGTACACAATGAACCCCATAAATGATGCATAGGCTAAAAATAACATGATTGCTTCAATACTAGCAACAGGAGCAAAAACCTTATCATAATCAATTCCTTCTTCTTGGGTGTAACCTTGTGCAACTAATCTTTCCTTGTTTCTAACTACTATTCCTCTCTCATCCTTCTTGTTTCTATAGACCTATTTTGTTCTAATGGCATGTTTGCCTTTGGGTAAATCAACTAATCTCTAAACCTTCTGCAATCTAAATTGCAGCAATTCCTCTTGCATTGCTTCTACCCAACTTGAATCTGCTAAAGCTTGAATAACTTTCTTGGGTTCCATTTGAGAGAGAAAACAGGCAAATAAGCAGTTTTGATAATCTTTCGCTCGCAAATTGCACTCCTTTCTTGTTAATATAAATGATCATAGCATGTTCTTCAGACATCTTGATCATACTCCTTATTTGAGTAGCTGAATTTATGTCTCTAATGATCTGTTCTTTAGGATGATCCTTATGAATTCTAGTTGTAGGAATAAGACTAACATTTATGGTTGTTTCCAAGTTGTTGAGATCAGCCTCTGCACTCACATCTTCATCATCATATGCATTACCAAATATACCAGTATCTTTAAAGATCAGCAAGTATCCTCTAAATTAAGGCAATGTGTAGGATCAGTAGGATAATCAGCATTAGAAGGAGTAGCAGCATTAACAGGAGTTGAACCACCAAGATTTTCATAAGAGGACTTTGCAGCACTAACAGGAGTAAACATCCTGTAAGTACTATTAGTATCCTTATCTTGTCCAAACACACTTTTAAACTCATTCCTTTGGTCTCTTGCTCTTCCTGGATCCACAGTAGTAAAAGATGAACTAACATTTTAACATTGTTGACTTGTGTACTCAACAGTATTATGTTTCTGTTGTCGCTGTTAGTGTTAGTAGCCTCCCCTGGACCATTTATGTCATCTTCTTTTGCTGGATCCTCAACTCCATTCTTCTTTCCAACATTATCAGCAATCTCATCTTCTAAGCTCTTTGGATTTTGAGATCAGAAGTCAAAAAATGGTTGCAGAACATATTATGGACAGGGACTGCACTCATTTTGCTTGGTCCTGCATCAATATTTGCTTCTGGTACCTGCATTATCATTGTTTGATTCCCTGCATAAAATTGGTTGTAATTCATAGACAGAGATAGAGTATCAATATCAAACATCCAGTTTAGGTCCAGTTCCTGCAACATTTGGTTTGTTTTCAAGAAAATTTATGTGCAGGTTCTCCTCTACAAATCTGGTTCTAGTGTTGAATACTCTAAATGCTTTACTATTGATAGAGTATCCTACAAAGAATCCATCATCAGACTTTCCATCAAACTTACCTAGGTGATCTAAGGTATTTAGGATTGTAACAGGACACCCAAATGGTCTCATGAAGTTTAAGGCAGGCTTTCTACCTAGAAAAAGTTCATAAGGGGTCTTGTTATGAGGCTTGATAACTAACACCCTATTTTGGACATAGCAAGCAGTATTAACTGCTTCAGCCCAAAAGGTAGTTGGTAATTTGGAATCTGCTAGCATAGTTCTAGCTGCCTCTATTAGAGTCCTATTCTTTCTCTCAGCAACACCATTTTGCTGAGGAGTCCTAGCAACACTAAATTCCCTTCTAATACCCTTCATTTCACAGAACTCATTCATAATCCTATTCTTGAATTCAGTTCCATTGTCACTTCTGATTGTTTTAACCTTATGATCTGATTGGTTTTCTATGCCAGTTATGAAGTTCTTAAGGATTTCAGGAGTCTCATCCTTAGTGGCCAGAAAGAAAACCCAACTGAATCTACTAAAGTCATCAGTGACAACTAGGCAGTAACTCTTTCTATTTATACTCCTCACAGAAACTGGTCCAAATAAATCCATGTGCAATAACTGTAAAGGTTTGCAAATAGAGCTCACAGTTTTGGTCTTACAGGAGGCTTTGTGTTGCTTTCCCTTCTGACAGGCAACACATGTATGGTCATTTTCAAAAAGCTTTGAAGGCAAACCTCTAACAAGGTTTCCCCTCACAAGTTTGTTCATTGTTTTAAAGTTTATATGACCAAGCCTTCTATGCCATAAATTAGACTCATCTATTGTAGCCTTTGCAAATAAACAAGTCAAATCTCCTGAAGGAACAACATTCTTTAGATCAAAACTGTACATGTTGTTCTGTCTAGGAATTTTAAGCAAGACTTGACTTTCATCAAGTAGCTTAAAATCAGGAGATAGAACAAGACATTCAGTCTCAGTGAAAAGAACACTGTTTTTCTTGTCACACATTTGTGAGACAGAGAAAAGATTAAACTTAAGTTCCTTTACAAAGTATACATCTTCAAAGTCTAATTTCCCAGTTCTAATTTTACCTTTTCCAGTAATTTTACCTCCTTTAGAACTTCCTCCAAATGCAACAAATCCACCATCAATATCTTGATAATCTGAGAGGTAGAACTTGTTCCCAGTCATATGCCTAGAGCATCCACTGTCAAAAATTCCTTGATCTTGTAAAGCATATTGTGGATTACCCTGCACTCAAAATAAGAGAATTAGTTTCTCTTGGGGACCCAAGCCATTACTGACTTGAGTCTGCCTTGTGGATCAACATAATCAAATCTTTTAGGCATGTATGATCCACTGTCTTTGGAGATATGGTCAATAACATTTCCTTTTGGTCTCCAAATCCAGCATGCTGAGGACTTAACAGCATTAATCCCTTGTTCCCCAACAGCACTTGTCACTTTGTTTCCCTTAGCAGTATTAACAGAATTTACCTTAGCAGTATTAACTTTGTCATTCAAATTTCTATTTTTAAGTGTTGTTTGTTGGTTAAAAGGTGTCCTAGATGGTGAGTGTGACTTATGAAAAGCATTTGGTCTAGGTCTTGCAACATTCACAAAGGGTTTAGGTGCAGCAGTATTAATAGGCCTGGCAGCACTAGCTGGTGCTGCTGCTCTTGAAGAGCTTTGCCTAGCAGCACTAATTGGTACTATGCCAGACTTGGTTAAAACTGCTGTTGGAGCAAAATCCCGTCTAGAATTAGAGAAATTTTGATGATTAACCCTCATTGCATTATTCCAAACTTGTCTAACTTCCCTTTGACCAGTTCCCTTTTTCACATTATTCAACACAGGTTTTTGTACCATCTTTTTATCATGAAAATCACAGTCTTTGATTAGATGGTTGAAACTCCCACATACAAAACAAGCTTTCTTTGTAAACTCAAAACTATTCCCATTTCTTTTGTTATCTCTAGGATTCTGACTGAGCTTCCTAGGTTTTTCAACAGTTGAATTCCTAGCATTTACAAATTCAATCTTTTCAAAGTTAGATTTGACTGTTTTCTTTACTTCTTTAGGCTCAAACACATTTTCATCTTCACTATCAGACTCCCAATCTTCAATAATAGGAGCACTAAACCTAACAGTTTTAGGCTTTTCCAAACTATCCTTACTAGTTTTAGTTACAATTGTTTCAACATTAGGCACACTAGTAATAGTTTCACTCACTTTAGACTTATACACAGAGTCATCTAACCCAGCAAAGGATAAGTCAGCTCTTGCAGGTTTGAAGTTCCCGGTGAAGGGAGGGGGAACTGCATGATATCCCTCACTCTTTTTAAACCTATCATTTACTTGATTACACCTATGACTATCAAGTACATTATCAAGTACTTCACTCTCATTCACATGACTATCAAAACCAAGTCTAGTTTTGTCTTTAACACTTATTTGACTATTAATCAGTTTGGTTAGATTCTTTGATGATTCTTCAAAATTTTCAAGTTTAAGTTTCAAATCATCTTTCTCTTTTAAGGCTTCTTCTAACTGATTTTTAAGGTTTTTGATAGAAATATCTTTAACTTGGATATCATACTTGAAAAATGCAATACTTTCTTCATAAGAAGCTTCATTCTTTTCATGAACAACTATCCTAGCTTCTAATGATTCTAATCCCATTTGATAACCTATTATCTCTAGACTAGATTTTTTAAGCTGCTCTTTCTATTTATCAAAGTGTTCTTTTAAGGACTCATAGGATTTTAAGCAAGCTTTGGAGCAAGTGGATACCTCAGAGTCTGAACTTGATGAACTGGATGAACCTGAGGACAAATGGGCCATTAGAGCAAAGTCTGTGGGTCCTTCTTTAGCCTGAAAGCTCCAATCATAACCGCCTATTCCATCTTGAACAACCAAGGCATTTGTAGGAGTCTCTACTGGTACAATTCTTCTAGAAACATCTCCATTTCTATTCCCCTGATTCCTTGGTGCTCTGCAGTCTCTAGCAAAGTGACCTTTCCTGTGGCAGTTGTAACATTCTACCTTTGTCATATCAAGGCCAACAACTTCTTTGCCATTAAGATTCAGATTCCTTCGAGTCTTCTTTATGAATCTCTTTATCCTCATGGTAAGCATGGCCACCTGTCATTTGAGATCTATCTCTTCAAGATCATCTGAATCAATCTGCTCCATGTCTTCATTGTCCAACAGTGGACTCTTAGATTGATTAACAAAAAAAGAAAACATGACATCATCTGCATAGGTTGAGGAAGAAGCTTGTCCCTGTGTACTAGCAGTAGAAACAACAAGAGCATATTTATAACTTGCTTCAATTAGCACCTGCTATGTATTCAAAAGATACAAAAGCCACATTCTGAGAGTTTGAGTTTGAGCTTGATTAGCTTTTACTTTTAGCTTCATACACCTTCAAATTATTATACAAGTCATCCATGCTCAACTCATCTAGATCTGGTTTGTTTCTCATAATCAAAGCAATGTTATTCCTGGCTGATGATAAACTTCTCAGCAACTTCAGATTTACATCTTCTTGGGAGATGACTTCACTTTGAATCTCCAATTAGCTGATGAGTTTTTGAAACCTATCATAGGTTTTATCCAGTCCTTCAGATCTTGATGCAGTAAAAATTCCATATTGCCTCTACTTGATTAGTCCTTCCTGCATTTACTCTTAATTCTTTGTTGCCAACCAAACCTAGTCCCTTGATAGCTTCCCATAATGCTCTGTTTTTGCAACCTTATTCCATGAAACTTCAATAGTGCTTCATCAGGATGGCCAACAACAGAGGCTACATCTTTTGCTTATTAAAATCATTATCTTTCTTGCTATCTTTTGTTCAACAGTCTTGGGAGGAATAGGACCTTCAGTACTAGCTGATGCAACAACAGGTGCATCACCATTCACAATAACTTCCCAAAGAGCATAATCTGTGTGAGTAAGATATTGCTCCATCCTCATGCTCCAGAGATCATAGTCTCCTGTTTTAAGCATAGGAAGCTTTAGTGAAGAGACTGTTTGGGTAGAATCTGACTGTGATTCCATATCTTCTCTTTGACAATGAGATCTTGTGTAGATCTAGTGTTCTTCTTATTCAGAGTTTCTCAACAAGCTCTGATACCACTTGTTGATCCCAATGAATAGATCTTGATTTCCTTTAGCTTGTGTAAAGGTTAGTAACCTTGGATAAATCCAAAACTACTAAGACAGAAACTATGATTATGAATACTACAAGTTATGTAAAAACTAACTTGTAATACTAAGAAGAACAATGAATACTAAACTTTGAATATACTTGATTGATAATATTCTGCTTTATGTTACACGAATAACTAACTATGAGATATTTTTTTTTTTTTTTTTCATGTAATTCAAGTGCTTTCTAACCATGCCGTAGGGTTCCTTTTATACACTAAGGAAACCCTAATAGGCTTACAAAATGCGTATAATGATAATGCATATCTATTCCTAATTTAACTCATGCATATCATAATAGCAATACTAACTATATAAGACTAACAACACTAAGTATTAACTAACAGTACAAACTATACTGGTAGTACTAACAATGTACTGGCAGCACTAACTATTATAGCTAGCAGTACTAATAACTTAGACTATTTTCTTTAAACTTCAGCAGCAGCACAATCTTGAACCAACAATATTAACTTCCAAAACTAACACTAGTAACTTCAGAAGCCTTCAATTCCCAACACTTTCCCTGCCCTTCTCATGTTTCCAAAAATCTTCTTAGTGTGAGAGGGTGTAACATAAATCCTTTAGTGATTTGACATTCCTTCCAGTTGTTTCTCCAAAAACACTTGTACAAATCTTGGATACATCAAGAATTTACCAGACACATTCTTGAAATTCTTCACCTTACTTTCAAATATGTACTTTGAAAAGTTAAACTTCTGGTTTGTAGCTAAACAGATAATTGCAGAAGCCATTGTGCTACTAAATTCATCCCATGCAGTAGTCTTAGCACTTAGGCATTGTAAAATGGTATGAATAAGGAATTTCCATTGAGGAGAAAAGAATGCCTTATAGAATGTAAGCTTCTATGAAAGTTTTTCATACCCCATCCTTGTAAGTTCTTCAAAAATGGTAGCATTTGGCAAGCAATCCGTACCTTCCTCATCATTCAGTTGAAGGTCACGTCTAACAGATGCTTCAGTAACGATTATCTTCTTCCCATCTACTAGGGCTTGTAACTGTACTTCCCCATTGACAGTTTTCACCTTGACAGTAGCCCAGAATTGTTCAATGCACGAAGTATAGATAGTGGGATTGATCGTTAGTGCATATCTTATAGGGTTTGCATTCAGAAAATCCACTATCTGCTCAAACCCTTCACTTTCAACAGGTTTAGACAAAAACGCGACCAAATTGTGAGTATCAGCAAACTGAAGGGTCGTCATTGTATTGGGTTTTGATGATGAATGATAAAACTGAGTTAGAGTTTGTGATTAGAGAGTATATGATTGAATGAAATCGATTAAATGAGTGAATGAAACCCTTAATCGAAGTATTTATGAAAATACCCTCAACAACATTAACGTTCACCAGCAGTTGTAAGTTATGCCTAGCAGCATTAACTTTCAACAGCAGTAGTAAGTTTATGCCTAGCAGCATTAACTTTCAACAACAGTAGTAAGTTTATGCCTAGCAGCATTAACTTTCAACAACAGTAGTAAGTTATGCCTAGCAGCATTAACTTTGAGTTACTAGCATTAACTCCAATTCCAGTCCAAACACTCTTTGTTTTTAATATATTTAACTCTCTTTTTGTTTTTTAACTCACAACTTCTCTCAATTCTTTTTCTCACTAAATCACTCTGTCTGTTTTTTTATTTCACATAGCTCTTTTTCTGTTTTTCAACTCACAAATTCTCTCAATTCTTTTACTCACCAAATCACTCTTTTTGTTTTTACATATCTCTCTTTATGTTTTTATCTCACCCAACTTCTTAATCTTTTTCTTACAATTTTCACAATGTTAATTTATACCCTGGTAGTTTTAAGTATAAACTAACAACATTAACTTAGCTGTATTAAGTATAACTTGCAGACTAATTATATTAACAGTAGAAAACTTTTAATGACTTATTGAATAACAGTAATTAATTCATAAAAAAACTCTCAAAAACATAAAGAGATAAAAGATTTTAAGGATTTAGCATTCCAATACTAGCAATCAAATATTGACAAATCCTACTTACATCAAAAGCTTTTGTAAGTAAATCTACAAAACATTCCTTGTCTGTATGAATTTTAACATTTGAATCAACTTCTTTTCATTGCCAATCCCTATAAGTGATGTTAATCTCTATATGCTTTGTTTTTGATGAATAAAAGATTTTTAATTAGAATTAGGTTAACTGTTATTATCAATAAGATTTTGGTATGAGAAATTATACCAATAATCAAGTAATTTGATTCTGAATCCATCGCACTTTGTCCACAACAACTTGAAGCAAGCCACATATTCAGCTTATTGTGGAAAGTTGCAACCACAGTTTGTTTCTTGCTATTGCCTGATATTATTTATTCTAAGGAATTTGACACACCTCTTGGTGTAGGACTTCCTATCCAAGCTTGCTCTAGCATAATCACTATTAGTGTATGCTACCAAATCAAAAGGAGAATCTTTTGGATACCAAAGACCCAATTTTGGTTGACCTTTTAAGTACCTAAAGATCCTTTTTATAGCATGAAGATGTGAAACCTTTTAGGTTGCTTGATATTCTTGCACATAGCACACATTGCAAACATATAATAAGGTCTTGAGATGTAAGATACATTAAAGAAACCAATCATTGATCTATATAATATGAACATCCACTTCTTCACCATCTTTATCCTTGAGCAAAAGCTTTTGGTTTCCTAGGTGTGCTGCTGTCTTTAAATCTGTAACACTAAATTTCATCAAAATCTCTGTCACATACTTGTCTTGATGATAAAAATCCCATACTCCCTTTGCTTTACTTGCAGTTCCTAGAAGAATGTGTGTTCACCCACTAGAAACTCTCTGAACTTTATTGTGCAACATCTTATCAAACTCAGTGCATAATGAACTTCTTTATAGTGCAAAAGATGATATATCTACATTCACTTGAACTAACAGGAATATCACCTTTGTCCCTTCTGTTAACATGTCTTGTCTATCTTTCCTCTCTGAAACCCATTGTCCAACAAATAAGTTGACAAGGTTTCATACCAAGCTCTAGGAGCTTGATGTAGTCCATATAGTGCCTTTTAACCTTATATACTTTATCAGGAAAGTCTGGATCTTCAAATCCTGGTGGTTGACAAACATAGACTTCCTCTTCAATCTTACCATAAAGAAAAGCACTCATGACATCCATCTGGTATACCACAAAGTATTTAAATGAGGCATAGGCTAAGAATAGCCTAATTGCTTCAATTCTGGAAACAGGGTCAAAGACCTCATCATAATCAATCCCTTCTTCTTGTGTGTACCCTTGAGCAACCAATCTTGCTTTATTTTTAATCACAATTCCTCTTTTATCCTTTTTATTCCTGAAGACCCATTTAGTACCTATAGCTCGTTTTCCATTAGGCAACTCCACTAAAGTCTAAACTTCTTGTAGCTTGAATTGTAGAAGCTCTTCCTGCATACCCTCTATCCAGCTTGGATCCTTCAATGCATGAATTACCTTTTTGGGTTTTTCTTGTGATAAAAAGCAAGCAAACAAGAAATTTTGAAAGTCTTTATGGTTTGTTCTTTGCTGAACTAAACTAAATAAACCATGTTCTTCCAAATTCTTTGTCATTCTTCTTATTTGAGATGCTAAATTTAAGTCTTTAATAATTTGTTCAACTGGATGATCTTTGTGTATTCTTGTAGTTGGAATATGACTGACTTGGATTGTTGTATCCAAATTATTCATGTCAGCCTCTGCACCAACATCTTCATCATCATCTGAATAGACAATATCTTCCAAAGCAGTCATATTTGGTTCATCTGGAAGTTCAATGCTTCCTTTTCTACCAACCGCATTAACTTTATTTGTGCTAGCAACATTAACATTGTTAGTGCTGTTAACACTAGCATCCTTCTTTTGATCATATCTTTCATCATCTTTACTTGGATCACCAACTTCTTTTCCTGGTTCTTCAGTAACCTTCTTTTTATCATCTCCTGAATGTTTGAATCCAGCATAAGGAGAACTCTTTGAAATTTGAGAGAAGGTGGTTCGCTAGTCCCACAATGGTAGCAGAATGTTAATCTTTGCAAGGTCTATCTCCATTATGCTTTACCTGCATAATCACATGCTTTTGGTACCCTGCTATTACCATAGATATGATTTCCTGCAACAACTGGCTTATAATTCAATGACTTTGTTGTGCATCAATATCAAAAAAAGCAATTTGGTCCACTTCCTACAAATCATTAGGTGTATTACTCTCTAATCTGGACTGCAATTTATCTTCAACTATCACTAGTTACTGTTTGATACTCTAATGCTTTACTATTGACTGAGTACCCAATAAAGAATCTTCATGTATGCACTTACCATCTAATTGCCTTATGTGATCTATAGTATTGAGAATTATACAGGACAACCAAATGGTTCATAAGCCTTAAAGCTGGTTTTTTACCAAGAAAAAGTTCATAAGGGGTCTTGTTATGAGGCTTAGTTACTAATACCCTATTTTGCACATAGCAACCAGTATTAACTACTTCAGCCCAAAAAGTAGTAGGTAGCTTAGAACCAACTAGCATTGTCCTAGCAACCACAATTAGTGTTCTATTTTTCCTCTCAGCTACTCTATTTTGTTGAGGAGTTCTAGCTACACTAAATTCTCTCTTAATACCTTTCTCTCACAAACTAATTCATCACCTTATTCTTGAACTCAGTTCCATTGTCACGCCTAATTACCTTAACCCTTTGATCTATTAGATTTTCTACTCTAGTTATAAAGGACTTAAGTGTACCACTAGTCTTATCTTTAGTAGCTAGAAAGAAAACCCAACTAAACCTACTGTAATCATCTGTGACAACTAGGCAATACATCTTTTTCATCAAGATTTTTCAAATGTTAGACCAAAACATAATTTCCATGTAGCAACATTTGCAAAAGGTTTGGCTGATTGACTTACTGTTTTTGGACTTACAAGAAGCACTATGTTGCTTCACCTTTTGGAAAGCAAACATGTTTGATGTATTTCAATAGTTTGAAGGTGTAAACCTCTTACATGAAAAAAAAATTTTTTTTTTCCACTTAACCAGTTTATTCATAATTTTGAAATTTATGTGTCCAAGTCTCCTATGCCAAAGTTTAGATTCATCAGATGTGGTTTTGCAAAGAGACAAGTTAGACCTCCTTTAGGAACAATATTCTTTAAATATAAATCACTTAACATATTGTTCTTTCTAGGAACTTTAAGTAAAACTTAACTTTCATCAGTTAACTTAAAGTTTAGAGATAAAACAATACATTCAGTGTCATTAAAGAGAACACTATTCCTTTTGTCACACATTTGTGAGACACTAAAGAAGTTAAACTTTAACTCTTTTACAAAATACACATTCTTAAAATCTAAATGACTAGTTTTGATTGTACCTCTGCCTGTGATTTTACTTTTTGGGGTTACATCAAATCACGGTAACTTATCCTATCTATATCTTCAATAGTCTGTAAGATAGGAATGTTCGCCCCTATCCATGTGCCTGAGCATCCACTATCAATCAACTCTTGATCTTGTAATCCAAGTGTGGAATTGCTTGCACACATTAGTAAGGACAAATCAGTTTTCTTTTAGGGACCTAAGCCATCACTGACTTCGATCTGCCTTGTACATCAACATAATCAAACTTTTTTAGAGTGATTGATGCACTGTTGTGTTTAGAAACATGGTCTAAAACTTTAGTCTTTAGTTTCCAAACCTAACAAGTTGAGGCCTTAACAGCATTAACATTATTTCCTTTAACAACATTAACTACTGCATTTGGCCTAGCAGCATTAACTACTGCTTTTGGCTTAGCAGCATTAACATTTTTATCCTTAACAGTATTAACCCTCTGATTAAAATTACCATTTTTAAATGCTGTATTCTTATGAATAGGCCTCTTAACAGTTGAATGTACTATTTTAGAAAGATATGACATTGGTCTGGCAGCATTCACTGTTGTTTTTGAGTGAGCAGCATTAACTTGTCTAACAGTATTAACTGATACTAAGCCAAACTTCATTAGCACTGCTCTTGGAACTATGTTCTTTTTAGGGCAGGAGTGAGTCTTTTTGGCAAAATTCTGATGATTCACCCTTTTAGCATTATTCCAAATAGGTTTTGTATTTTGAAACTGTTTTTGATTAACCTTTTTACAATCTACCTGCAAGTGATCAAAACTTCCACATACATAATTAAGCTTTTTATACATATTAAAACTTAATTCCTAATCTTTGAGACTTCATATTATCCAATTTTCTTTGATTGCCTCTAGGAATATGAATGTTTTTCCTATTTTGCTCAACATGATTGGCAGTTTTCCTAGCAATCTTTTCTTGCTGTTTAGGTTTGACAAACTCTATCTTAGCAAAACTAGGCTTAAATGTTTTTATTTCAATCTTAGCCTGAGGCACATCTTCTTCCTCATTATTAGACACCCAATCCTCAACAATTGGAGCATCATTTTAAAATGTTTTTTCTTCTTAATAGTCTTGGTTTATTTTACTAGCCTTAGCTTCACTATTCTCAACTACATGCTTCTTAATTGTAGGCTCACTAACTATAGGCTCATTCACAAACTCTTCTAGACCAGAGAATGACAAATCAGGTTTTGGAGGCATAAAGTTTCCTGTATAGGGAGGTGGAACAACATTATACCCTAAACCTATTTTGCACTTATCAACTATCTGACAGTCTATTAGTTTGCTTAAGCTTTTAGATGAATTCTTAAAATTTTCTACTGTTAGTTGAATTTCATCTTTTTGTTTTTGAGGCAATTCTAACTTCCTTCTAAGCTCTGTAATAGCTACTTCTCTTAAATGATCTCCGTTTATGACCTTGACATCTTCTCAATAACAGGATCTTATTTTTTTAGATAGACTAGAACTCGTGCTTCTACAGACTCTAAACCTATTTTATAAGTAATAGCATTTAACTTAGATGTCCTTAAGTCTTTTAACAATTGTTCATTTTGTTCTTTAAGAATTTTAACATTTTCCAAATTAAGATGATGAACAGTTTGAATCAGTAGATACCTCAGAGTTAGAACCTTGTAGATGAGTAAGCCCAAGGAGTGCAAAGTTAGGTGGGACCTTTTTCTGCTCGATCACTCCAATACATTAACAAAGAACCATAACATACTACCAATGCATTAGAAGTAGTGTCCTCTACTGGCACAACCCTTCTTGTGTTCTCCCTATTCTTGTTTTCTTGGTTCCTTGAAGCCTGCTACCTCCTCACACACAGTCCTGCAATGGGTCCACAATATTGAGATCGGTGTGTCCTGCATATAGACTGGCAGTCTTGTTAACACTCACCTTGAACTTATACAAATCCAATGGTCTCAATTTACATTAACATAAGCTTTCTTTCTAGTGGTTCTTCAAGATAGTGTTCTTCAAGAATCTCCTTGCCCTCATTGTTAGCATAACCATCTGCCACCTCAAGTCCATCTCTTTTAAATCATCAAGATGAATTTGTTGCAAGTCTTCATTGTTAAGTTATGGACTGTTTGGTTGACTTGAAAAGAAAGCACAGATGACAACATCACTCAAGTTGTCAATTGTTATTGAGTTAACAACAATAGCTTGAGTGCTAGCTGTTGTAGCATTATGAGCAGTATTTGCTGCTCCATTTGTACTGCTAGTGCTGTTTAAGGACACAAAGGCTACGTTTTGTGTGTTTATGCTTGAGCTTGAGCTTGATGTCCCTTTGACCTCTGGTTCATAGATCTTCAGGTTGTTGTAAAGATCATCCAAGCTTAATGTATCTATCTCAGGCTTGTTCCTCAACACAATGGTATATGTGTTCCATTCTGGTGACAGACTTCTTAAGAACTTCTGATTTACATCTTCTTGTAAGATACTTTCACCATGAATCTCCAACTGATTGATAAGCTTTTGAAGCCTATCAAAGGTTTGATCTAACACCTCTTAGCTAGATGCAGTAAAATTTTCATACTAATGCTTTAGAAGATTCCTCCGAGTCTTTTTAGTAGCAGCATTCCCTCCAAACCTCTTCTCAACAGCCTGCAGCAATTACTTGGCATATTTGATGGAGTTAAATTTAATTGGTGCTCATTAGGGATGCCCATCAATAAAGTGCTTCTTGCCTTCAACTCTAACCTGCTTTGTGCCTTTTCTTTAGCAGTTGCAGGAGCAATTGTAGTCTCAACACCTTCAACAACTTTTGTTATCGGAGGTGCATTACCATTCTCTATGACTTCCCATAGAGAATAATCAATCATCCGGATGTACTGTTCCATCCTCATCCTCCAAAGCTCATACTCACATGGTTTGAGCATAGGCACTTTTAATGCAACCACCATATGTGCTGAGACTTAATCCATCTCTTTGTAACAAATAGACCTTGAATGTAAATGCAGTTTCTTCTTAACAAAGTTTATCAAAGCAACAAGCTCTGATACCACTTGTTGGATCCAGTTAACTTCTAATGATCGAATTCCTTAAGCTTGTTTAAGGTTTAGTTATGCTAGATAAATCTAACATAACTTAGTTTAAGAAACTTTGTTTGATAATACTAAAGATTATGCGAAGTCTAATCTTTAATATAAGAAGAATTCTTTAGTAACACAAAACAATATAATTTCAACAATAAAAGCTCTAATATTATTATTACAAATAATATGAATACTCTCCTAGTATTAGAGTTACAAAACCTTGAAGCTGTGAATTATACGACTAAGATACATAAAATTCTATACCCCAGGACCTCCTTTTATACACCAAGGAGTCCTAGTCGATTTACAATATATTACTAAAACTTAGATTATTCTCAAAGATCTATTCTATAAATAACAATCCATATCTCATAAGTAATCTTGATCTTCAAGCAATCTTTATCTTTCAGCAGTTGTAATCTTTCAGCAGTTATAACTTTGTACCAGCAGCATTAACTCTTAACAAGCAATAGTAACTTATACACCAGCAACATTAACTGTATACAAGCAGTAGTAACTACTTAGAATATTTTCTTCAATCTTCACCAGCAGTACTAACTTTACTCTAGCAGTACTAACATATACTAGCAGTAGTAACTAGCAGTACTAATATATACTCGCAGTACTAAGTTACACTAGCAGTAGTAACTATGAACTAGCAGTACTAACTACTTAGCATATTTTCATTAGAGATAATAAACAACACTAAGTTTTACTTAGCAGCAGTAACTTCAAGAAGGCTTTTAATCCCAACAATGGTATCCAATATGACACGAGTATGAACTCAAACCCGATAATCAATGGAATCCGTTAAAAAGGTCTAGAAACACAATCGTGTCTTACCACTCAGCAGAATCTTAAGGTCTCACTTAAACTACCTATTCTCATTCTTAAGTTATTACTTTTGCCGTTACAAATCCCTACGATCATGAACTGTTTTTGGAGCTAACCGACTTGTGCACTCATGAGCTAATGAATTTGATTCATCCTAAAACTAACGACTGCATGCAATATTCCATCGCCTATCGCATAAGCTCTCCCGCGAGCTCCTCCCATTGTTGACCTTTATTCTGGGGGTATTGTTTCTCGAAATGTCCTCACTCTCCGCATCCCACCACCGTTTGTTATAGTTATTGTTGTTATGTATTCTTATACTTTTACTTATGATTCAAGACTCCATATGTTTGTGCTATGATTTTCAAATGATTAAAGTGAATAATTATTTCAATGAATATTTTTGATGATTTCGGATATATAATTTGTTCTTGTTGAGAGGTTGTGAGATTTGTGAGTTGCAACAAAAATGGCGTTGAAGTTAGGCTAGTATTATTGTAGATTTGGTTGATTAGTTTTGGCGTAAAAGAATTTTGGATAGTTTGGAAAAATATGACGGCGTTATGGTCAAGTTTATAGTCAAGTCCATGGGTGATTTAGAAAAATATAATTGTTGGTCTGAATTTTAAATGAGGGTAAACGGACGTTTAAAAATGTTTCGAAAGGTTTATTAAGTGCCGAAAGTCTTTGAAAATATTAATGGAACTTCTTAATATTAAAACGAAGGTTTAGGAATTTTCTAAAAATGATAAGTCATTGCCGTTGGTCATTTCTAAATATGGCAAGTTTTTATAGATATATTTAGCGAGCTAAGGATTTTGGTTAGACGTTAGGGTTTCACTAGTTCGTTTTTGGAAACATGAAAACGATTAAATTAGGGGATGCTATTAACATCCCAAAACTAAAAACTTTCCTAAAATGGAAACTTTCTATAAATAGTAACTTTTCGTAAAAACGTTGTAATATCTTCATAAACTTAATCAGTTCGTAAAAACACATTTTTGTTGACTGAACTAAAGCACAAACATATATGGTTGTCTATTTCGTTATTAAACGTTGTGTGCAATGTTTCGTTATTATTATTATTTCTCGCTCTACGGCGCGTCTATTTATTAGGTCGCGGTTAGAGCCGTTCGGTTATACGTTATTCGCACCGTTTGTTTACGGTAAGTTGAGTCATGATTCATCCTCGTACTTCCTAAGTAAGTTGAATACTTACACCCGTTAGCCTCGTCCGATGTTAATCGTCGAACCTTAAATATATCAGAAACTATACTCTGCCCTTAAACATTTAAACCCTTATATAGACATACCCACACGACTACACTTTCTCCTTTGACGCTTCCACTATCAAGAGATTTTCTTTACAACGCGGTTATATAAATCATAAAAATTGTAATGATATTTTTCTGAAATACCTATTCTGATGGGTTAAATATCCTGGTCAAACCTGGCCAAAATTTATATATATTAAGAAGTGTCAAAAAATCAAATTTTGCTGAATAAAGTTATCAACGCCATGTTTAAAAACAGGTTTGTTAAATCTTAAATCTTTTCTTGGTCACACAATGGGTTAACATGAATCGAATCCCGAGACGGGATTCCTTTAAGGGGTGGGTATTGTAACAACCAGAAATTTTTAGAACTTTAAATTACCATTTTACCCTTTGACTTTTTGGTTCCGACTTGACTTTTTGACATTTTGACCTCTTACTGCTGCATAAAAATGATTACCGCTTAGCCGATAAATTTTTGAAACATATTTAAATAATAAATCATATTTATTTTTACTTATCTCTCATTTACAAATTTATTTTTCAAATATTTGACTTACAAATGAGAAGATATCTCGCAAATTGTGAAAACCGCACACAACACGTACCGACGCGAAAATAATTATATTTTATTTAATTATCATAATTTATTTGGTAAAAATAATTTATAAATTATTTTACATTTTATTCAAAAACGCTATTGTTAAAAACGCGAATATTCGATTCAAAATTTTATTTTTACGGACAAAGTTTACCCGTGACACCCAATGGCTTCCAAATAAATAATAATCATTTTAAATATATTTTATAAAAACATTTGTGAAACAATAGTCGAGTAAATACTCATTTTCGTAGGAAACACTATTTTAAACGCAACGGCGCAACTTTCGTGTTTTAAATCATCCGTTAACTTGCCCAAACGAGTCCTGAACCAATACTTTTCAAAAATTACACTTTAAGTCCCTGTGGGAATATTTACAACTCTTACCCTAAACTATCCTACACTTGCTACTTATTTTTAAAACTTTACACAATACAAACCAACACATTAGGGTTCACCTCATTTTTTTGATATAACCCTAAATACACACACTTTTTCCCTCTTTAAATATTTTTCGGCACCTCCCCTCTTTTCGGCCAGATTCCGGCTGGATTTCGGCCACCCACCGCAGCCTAAAATCACCTCCACCACCCCCGCTGTCACTACACCATCTCCACCACCACCACGCCACCACCACAGCTCCACGCCATGCACCACTACAGCTCCACGCCACGCACCATCACCATCACCCCGTCACCACCACCTACATCTCGTCACAGCCACCATGATCATCCCCACCACCGCATCTCATCCCCACCGATCCACTAGATCCGGTACACCATCCACCAACATCATCGCCGCCATCCACCAGCATCATCACCACGTCAACATCATCACCACAACCATCGTCAGCCGCACACCTTCGCCACCGCGGCTGCCATCTCTATACCACCACCAACAGCCGCCACCTCCATCATCACTACCCCATCACGACAGCCGTGACACAACAACCGCGTACCACCACCACTTGACCCCTTTTAACTCACAACCACGACAGCCGCTAACATCTCCACCTCGTCACCACCTCTACCATCACCACGGTTGACCGACGCCACCATCTTCATCCCCACTGTCACCGCCACCCTCATGTCACCATCACCATCTCCACGCCATCGTCACAACCACTCCGAAACCACCATCATCTTCATCCTCTTTTCCGATTTGGATGGTTACTTCTCTTTAACAAAAACAAGTATTAAAACTTTTTGTGGTTTGTTTCATTTTTGTTTGATTTGGTTTTGGTTGGTTCTTTTGATTCGGGTTTTTGATAACGAAATAAGGGTGTTTGTTAGCTGCGTGTTAATAACCCCAAATAGGGGTGTTTGTTGTGCAAATCTGGCCCAAAAGGGGCGTTTGGATCTGCATTTAACGCAAATACATGGGCGTTTGGATCTAAGTTTAACAGCACAAAGGGTGCGTTTGGGAAAGCAGCCCCAATAAGGGGTGTGTTTGGTTTTATTTATTTTTGTTTCTTTTCTGATCTTGTCTAGGTATATATATTAAAACACGCGCGTATTTTGTAACATCTATTTGATTAAGGGGAAAATGTTAAATTTTGTAAATATGGGAAACGTCATATAAACGAATAGGTCATGTCAAATTTTATATAAATCTCTATACTTAGTAAATTTCATTAAAACTTCTATTATTTTAGAAAACCAATAAAAGAACGAGATGTAGTCTTGAGATTATTAATTTTTAATGATACAATAAACCGGTAAATAAACAAAAACTATACTTTTACCTCAAACGGGACAACTAGTTTAGTTAAAACGCGTAACGGAATACTAAATTATAAAATATTATTTTATAATTCCCGACTAATAGACAAAATAAAAACTTTTGTAAAAACTTTAAAAACGTCATTTATCTAATTCGTAACTTTAAAACAAGTATTTACTTTCATGCAAGAACTCTTTATTAAGTTATTTGTTGATTTCCGAACACGTGTCGAATTATATTGTTACAATTATTTTCTCACATTTCTTATGAAATACTTGCGAAATATTATATACTTTGAATATTTATCCTTCTCGTCTTCCTTTTTCTTATATATAATACGCGCCACGTATTATATATTTTTCTTGTCTTTCATATGTAATATATACGGAATATATTACATACTTTGCTTTTACCTTTCGGTTTATTTTATTTAACCAACCACCAAACTCATCCAACTTGAAATCCAAATCCTTTATCAACGTGTCGCGTTGATGTACTCATCCATCGGAAATCCCAAATCCATCATCCTAAAGTAGTGGGATATAACCGTTAAGTTAAGCTGCATCTTCTTGGTCGCGCCGTTCTGTTTTTCGTTTGTGTTGTGCTTATTATTTGTATTTCTTCTAATTGTTCTGCAAAATCAAAGTAAGTTCATAGCCCTACGTTTTACTTGTTTTATTATTTACCTTATAACTTTTGGGGTGAGAACATGCTCATGTACAAACTTATTTACTCTAATGATCTGAAACTCTTATAAATGTTCATTTGCAAACTCGATTACATGATCTATATCACACTTTGTTTTACTTATGGATGCGCTTACTTAAAGCCTTTCTTTTGGCAATACATGGTTGATTTTACTATGGACACAAGTATCTTGATCTACTTTTCCTGTTTACGTGTTGCCTAAGTTACGAATAGACCACTAATGCCAGAACTATCATGAACCGTTAATTTTTTGACCGACTGGCTGGTTAAGTAAGCGCGAGTGTTATAAATAGATCTATTGGGACTAATTATCTCTATCCGGGTAAGTAGCGCTTACTAGATTTGGGAGACACGAACAAACGGATATATACCATGTCGGATTTCATTAGGTTATCTTGGTCAGATACATATAGGGAAATTAATATCTTGTTTGGCATATAATGTGCTGCTTCAAATTGAGCCTCGGTGTCATGAGCTTAGCGCAACAGTAAATACCTTTTATGTGAAGTTGTATCTGTTATAACTGTCACATACATTTTATAACTTGTGGTCCACACTGCTTTGGTTGAAGGTTTCCAATTACTAAATACTTTTCATAATACTGTGAGTGAAGCAGTATCCGCTATACGTTTTTTATCCTTATAAATATTTTACTTAAACCTATGAATTCACTCAACTTTATGTTGACCGTTTTTAGCATGTTTTTCTCAGGTGTTTTGCTTTAGACTTCTTGACGTGCTATGTGGAGTCTACGTGCAATATGATACCATTTACCAAGACTTTATTTCTCATTCATACTCGTTGTCTTTAGAAAACCAAATTATGCTTCCGCTACATTTTACTTACGCTTTTACAAATATTTACTTTCCCTTGAATCTTGTAAAACTTAGCTATTTTTAAACAATGCAACAAGTTATGATTTTCAAAACGTCCATTAGTGGTCGTTCTCTCATGCTTTGTGTGATGTATATTATGACGTCACGCCCTCGGACACGTATTCCGTCCAGGCCCCGTTTGGGGGTGTGACATCAACGAGATGTATCAAAAAAAGAAAGAAAATATTCACCAAACAAAGGAGTCGGATCCCACTCATCCTCTTGGTTTCGCTCCTGAACTTTGTAACAACAACAAGGAAGAAGGTTCAAATTCTGTAAACGACCAAAGAAAATCAGTTTCGGGTAAGAAAATTCTCTCTTACCATAAAGTTGAAGCTTCTAACCATCATACTACTTGCATGCACATAACAGGAGGTTCTATTTTAGATGTGATGGATGATTTGGTTAAGGTTGGACAAACAATGGCGTATAATATGGAAGGATGCTTAAAAAATATAAAAGCAATTATTGGTGACCAAGGAGATAGAAATGTTATTAGATGAATTATATGTCCTTATATATTCAAGGCCTTAGTCACATGGAAAATAAAGGGTGGATTAAAGAACTGTGTTCGCAGAATAAAATCAATTTCGTTGCTCTCTAAGAAACTAAGATGGAGAGTATTGATTTGTTTTCTATTTTGATGTTGTGGGGTAATCTTGCGTTTGATCATGCTGTGAGTTCGTCTGTAGGTAACTCAAGAGGTATTCTTTGTGTATGGGATTCTAAAATGTTCATTAAAAACATGTTTCTTCATCAGATTATTTTCTTGCTATTACGGGTTCTTGGACCCCTACTTCAACTAAACTTCTCGTCATTTTGATATATGCTCCTCAAGAGTTATCTGAAAAGCGAGAGCTGTAGGGATATTTGTGTTCTTTGATTGATAGCTGGGATGGAGAAACTGTGGTCTTGGGTGATTTTAATGAAGTTTGAATGAAGCAAGAAAGGTTTGCTTATACGTTTAATATCCAATGAGCTAACGATTTTAACAATTTCATATCTTTGGCAGGTTTGGTTGACCTTCCCTTGGGAGGATATTCATATACTTGTGCCTATAAATCGGCTTCTAAGATGTGCAAACTTGATCGATTTCTTATTTTGGAAGGTCTTTTGGATCTATTTCCTCATTTATCGGGTTTATGTCTTAATAGACACTTATCAGATCATTGCCCAATCATAATGTTTGAATTAAAGTTAGACTATGGTCTCATTCCTTTTCGTATGTTTCACTCTTGGTTCAAAATGGAAGGGTTTGATAAATTCGTGGAAGATACCTGGGATTCTATGAATGTTATGGATTCAAATGGTTTAATTCGCATGAAAAAGAAGCTGCAACTTCTTAAAAATGCAATTGAAATTTTGGGTTAAGGAGAAAAAGAAATCAATTAACTAAGCTAAAATTTCCATCAAATGTAAGCTAACCGAGGTGGATAAGCTCCTTGATCGTGGTGAAGGAGCGATGAGATTCGTATTCAACGCGCTTCGTTATTGAAAGATCTTAATGATATTACTTCCAACGAAGCTTTAGACTTGTCTTAAAAGGCTAAAATTCGTCGGTCTATAGAAGGTGATGAAAATTCCAAGTACTTTCACGGGATCCTCAACAGTAAAAGATCCTAACTTGCCATTCGTGGGATTATTCATGATGGAGATTGGATTGTCAAACCAACAAAAGTTAAAACTCAATTCCTCAATCACTTCTCTAACCAATTTTTGAAACCTCTTTCCCTCCCGTGTTAATATCGATTTCTAATTCTCCAATCGCCTCAAAGTGGAGCAAGCAGAGGAGTTAGAAAGCTCTATTTCATATGACGAGATCAAAAAAGTTGTTTGGGAATGTGGTATAAATAAATCCCCAGGTCTCGATGGTTTTACTTTTGAGTTTTTTCGAAGGTATTGGAAAATTATGGGTCAAGACATAGTTGCAGCTGTTACCGAGTTCTTTTCTACTAGTAAGTTTCCTCCTACTGTAATTCTACATTCATGGCTTTAATTCCTAAGATTCATGATGCTAATATTATTAAGGACTTCTGTCCAATTAGCCTCATAGGAAGCATATACAAAATCATAGCAAAGATTCTAGCTAATCATTTAAGTTTAGTCATTCCAGACCTCGTCAATGAAGTTCATGTTGGGTTTAATTCCTGAGCCTTTCAGTCTTTTAATAGATTTAAACATAAAATGCCCTAAGTGTTACTCAAGCTAAAGTCTTTCAGTTTGAGTCGCTGAAGTTTCTCCAGCTTCAGCTCTTCATGTCCTTAGAAGATTGGGAAATATCTTCACTTCAGTTTATGCAGCGGTACATAAACTAAAGAAGGCCTTTGGAAAGAGCTTTAATTCAGCTTGGTTGACAATTCCAAGCTGAACGTTGCCTATCTCTTTAACAGAAGATTGAAACGTTTGTTTCACTTCTAGAAGGTTTAAAAAGCATGAAAAAGATTGCTTTATGTCAAAAGGAATAAAGCAATCTCCTTGGGAAAAGATGCTTCTAAAGTTGGCATAGAAGTACAACAACTTTCCTTAAAGGACTGTACCTGGTACTTTAGAGCACGTATGCATTAAATGGTATCTCAACCACCTATTGGATGCATGACACGCGTACTAGGTTAACTTGTAAATCCTAATTCCTTTGCCTATAAAAGGAAAGGGATTCCCAGAGTAAATACTATCTCTTCCAATTAATGTGAAACACATTAAAGAGTTCATTTATCTCTCAAACAAACTGAATAGAAACTATTGAACTTGAAGCTTCAGTTATAGTCGAATAGTCTGTTTTCTTATTCTCATAACTTTGGTTAGAGAATAAGTTTGAAGGAGATAACACCCTAATTGTCATTCAACCACCTTGCTATTCCACAAGCAATACGTGTCATAGATTCTTTATTTGATTATAATAAGAACCTATATGTTAAAATGTACTTTTGTGTGTCTGAAACTTGTCCTTGGATTTCAGATTAAACAATCTGAAAGAGGTATTTCAATCAACCAAGGAAAATATGTCAAGGATCTACTAAAAAAGTATGACATAAATGGTTCATCAATGAAAACTCCAATGGTACCCCCTAACAAGTTAGGATCTGATCTCAATGGCAAAGCTGTAAATAAGACTAAGTATAGAGGTATGATTGGATCACTAATGTACCTAACTGCAAGAAAACCTGACATTCAATTCTCAACTTGTCTCTACGCAAGATATCAAGCAAATACTAAGGAATCCCACCTTATTGTTGTCAAGAGAATTTTCAGGTACCTAAAAGGTACTCCTAGTCTTGGTCTGTGGTATCCAAAGTGTTCAGGTTTCGACCTAAAAGGATACTCAGACTCTGACTATGCTGGATGCAACATGGACAGGAAAAGCACCTCAGGTGCTTATCAGTTGCTAGGAGGCAAACTAGTGTGCTAGAGTGCAAAAAAGTAGTAATCTGTAGCTATGTCCTTAGCTGAAGTTGGATATGTAGCTGTTGCTGAATGTTGTGCTAACATATTATGGATGAAAAGTTAACTCACTGACTATGACATCATATATGAAAAGGTACCTATATCTTGTGATAACACTAGTGCTATTGCAATCTCAAACAATCTAGTTCTGCACTCAAGAACAAAGCATATTGATATCAGATATTACTTTACCAGAGATCATGTTCTCAAAGGGGACATTGAATTACATTTCATTCCTACTCAATATCAACTTGCTGATATCTTCACCAAGCCTCTAAATGAGCTAACTTTCAAAAGATTGATTGTTGAATGAGGTATGCTGAACATTGATTCAAAACCTAAAGCTTTAGTACTTCCTAAAGAAAACTGAAGCTTTAGCGCCTTCATCCAAAACTGAACAAACTTTCATGTTAAATGTCAATTCAGTTTTTGCATATAACCACTAGCTTGCTTAAGTGAAGTAACTGAGCAATCACATATGTCTCATTCATGGATTTGCATGAGCATGTGTGGTTTTGTCACCTTCACTGGAGCACTTATATTGGTCAAGCCAAGAACTGAACACAAATAATTTATTTCTTCAATTCAGTTTATAAATAATTTTATCTACATCTTCAGCTATCTCATGAGTGAAGTAACTAAGCAATCACATATGTCTCACTCATGGATTTTCATGAGCATTTGTGGTTTTGTCACCTTTGTTGGAAGATTGATGATGATGAAAATTACAATAATCATTTCAGCATGACATAACACCAAACCTGAACCTAGTCCAACTTTTTCAGACATCAATCGCAAGGTCGGCTTTAAAACAAATGTGATTTTCAAAAGTAATATTATTTTATCAAAATAATTTCCTTTTCAAAGAAGTTTTTTAATTAAAATATATTAAGAGATGATATCCAAAAGTTAGAATGACCTCATCATTCTATTTCTCTCATCCTAAAACTTTTTTAGTTGAGATAGACGGTTGTTCACTGTTTATGCGTCAGATGCTATGTTTGTGACTTTCATTAAATCAAAGTTTTAGCAACCTTTTGAAAACAAACCCTACATTCCCTATAAAATTTATAACCCATGATCATTCCCCCAATTTTTCCACAGAACAATTTGTATTTCATTAATATATCAATCACAACAAATTAATCCAATAACTCATTTCACAAGATTATGATTAAAACACCACAAACCAAAACACAACACCCCCCCAAAAAAAAATAAAACAAAAAAAAAAAAACCCCCCACAACAAACCCCTCCCAAACCTTCAAAACCCTCACTACCTAAAATGGTAGCATCATCATCACACAATCCCTCCTTACATAAAATCACTCCCAAAGAAGAACATGTCACTCTTGACAGACCCGAAAGCCCAAACCCTTTCTTACCCGCAGATCAGATTGAATTCTCCTTTGATGAGATTGCCCTCACCACCAATAATGAAGTTTCACTACTATATCCTTTGCACCCAAACTCAAAATACATTAAGGAGGTGTCAGACTTTATTTCTAAATGCTGTCTAAAGGAAGCATTTACCAGGGCCCTAACTCAATACAAAGAATACCTATGTGAATTTTGGTATACTGCAAAGACCTTAGATGACTCTAAGATTTGGGCATCCACTCCTATAGGTGGAATTAGAGGATACATATGTATCAACACCTTTAGAAATGCTCTTAGGGCTCATTACCTACCTCACTCAAGTATGTATGTTTCCCCACCCTCCATAACAATAGTGAGACCATGGTTTGCAACAATAGGTTATAGTGGGGAGATTAGGGGCAAAAGGAACTCTTAAAAAGAGTCTTCTTCCTCATAGGTGGAGGCTACTGATGGGTCAAATCATTCAGTGTTTAGGTGGGAAAACAGGTGGCCTGGATCAAATATCCAACAAGGATGCCAGCATCTTGTATTGTCTGGCCAATGGGGTAAAGGTAGATTATGCTAAGCTAGTATAGGAGGATATAATTCACAAGCTGAACAAGAAAACTAGGGAAAAGGTTGTTCCCTATCCTAGGGTTATATCCCTTCTATTGGAGTACATGATGCCTGAATATGACAATAAAGAGCTCATCATAAACCCTACTCAGGTCTTCAGTGTTCACAACTGGGCATTGAAGCCAAACCAAACTAAAGGACCTCCCTTCACTGACCACATAAAGGACATCTGCAATTTAGATGTGCCTGTGGACTCCAAAGCTCCAAAACCTTCTTCATAAGCCGAGGAGGTTCCCCAAGGCAAAAAGCCTAGAGCTAAAAGTGGACTCAGAAGAAAACAATCTTCAAAACATACATCTGAGTCCAACACTGAGGCATCTAAATCCAAAATTGGCCAATCAGAAAAAGAAACTCAGTCCAGTTCGGCCAAGGACAAAAGCCCAAGCCATCCTTTACCTCCTACACCAGTGGTTTGTGAAATGCATAAAGAGGTACAACAAGCAGCTGGTGGCCCAACATCTTTAGGGGCGACCAATGAAGAAGGATCCCACCCTCATCTTAGTAGTGGTATGTCTGCATTAATTATTATTTAACCTATTTATTCAGCTTCTTTCATTTACACTCTGAGTCTGCATCAGGACATGATGCTTTAGCAGATTCCATAACTAAAGCTGATCCTGGAAATTATACTCCTAATGATTCAATACTTTCATAACAGGGTATGGATAAAGGAACCAAAAACTATTAAATTGATCACATATTTGTAGGGACTAATCCAAGTGTAATCCAAGTGTTCTTGTAGATCAAACCAAATCTGCTAGAGATGGGTTAAAAACTATCCACACTGATTCAGGTATAAATGAGGAGTCCAAAGCTGATGTAATTTCAAAGAAAATAAAGCTAGAGGATTTATCAAATCTCTTAAAAGACATAAGATATGCCTTCTTTACTCTTGACTCCCTACAAGATGAGCCAATCATTGTTTCAAATGAGAATGAAGAGGAAGAGGAAGTTGACAAAGATAAAGACACTCATGCTACTTCTCATGATGTACCTAAAGACACTTCAATACCACATCCTCCATCTCCAAAATCGGCTCAAATTCAAGAGTTAATGGCTCAGGTTTAATTACTTCAGTCCCAAAAGGATGAGCTGAAACAACAAAAGGCAAAAGATAAAGTAGAAATTACTTCACTAAAATCTAGGCCCTTGTATCTAGACATAAACCAGCTTATTGACCTTCTGGTATCCTTTTTAAAACCTGAATTGTCAAAGCTTTTAGCCTTACATGAATTTACTAGTTTCTTACCAACTAAACTAAATGAGCTCTCCTCAAAATTCACTGAATTATCTAGGGAGATTAAAGAACTAAAGAAACATGTTAAAGACATAGAAATAGAGCTACCTGGGGACCTAAAAGAGATCCCAACAAAACTAGAGAACTTTACTTCCACTATCTCCAGCCTTACCTCCTAGGTTGCTGAACTAAATAATATTTAATAGGAACTTCCAGTAGAGTTTCTTGATTTACCAAGTAAAGCTTCTTCAGTTCAGGAAAAGCTTAAGACTTTGGATTCCCTTCCAAGTCTGTTGAACAAGGTTACCGATACCTTGAACAGGTTTGCCACTATGGTGAAAAATACATCAGGTGCTGCGTGCAATAATGTTCCTTGAGCAGGTAAAGCAATTCCTTCACCTACTGAGGGGGAGAAGAGCACCAATCCAGCTACAACGGATGCTAAACCAAACCTGAGCCCTTAAGTCTTTCAGTAGATTTAAACATAAAATCTCCTAAGTGTTACTCAAGCTAAAGTCTTTCAGTTTGAGTCACTGAAGTTTTTTCAGCTTTAGCTCTTTAGGTCCTTGGAAGATTGGGAAGTATCTTTACTTTAGTTTATGTAGCGGTACAGAAAATGAAGAAGGCATTTGGAAAGAGCTTCAGTTCAACTTGGTTGACAATTCTAAGCTGAACATTGTATATCTCCTTAACAGAAGATTAAAACGTTTGTTTCACTTCTAGAAGGTTTGAAAAGCGAGAAAAAGATTGCTTTATGTCAAAAGGAATAAAGCAATCTCCTTGGGAAATTGTGTTTTTAAAGTTAGCATAGAAGTATAACAACTTTCCTTAAAGGACTGTTCCTGGTACTATAGAGCACGTCTGCATTAAATGGTATCTCAACCACCCATTGGAAGCATGACACGCGTACTAGGTTAACTTGTAAACCCTATTACCTTTGCCTATAAAAGGAAAGGGTTTTCCAAAGTAAATGTTATCTCTTCCAATTATTGTGAAACACATTGAAGAGTTCATTTATCTCTCAAACAAACTAAATAGAAACTTTTAAAGCTGAAGCTTCAGCTCTAGTCGAATAGTTTGTTTTCTTATTTCTTATAACTTTGGTTAGAGAATAAGTTCTAAGGAGATAACACCCCAATTGTCATTCAACCACCTTGTTATTCCACAAGCAAGGTGTGTCATAGATTCTTTATTTGATTCTAATAAGAACATATACGTTGAAAAATACTTTTGTGTGTTTTAAACTTCTTCTTTATATTCTTCATATATATTTGTTTAAAACTCACTTCATTGCCATGGAATGTGATTAGTTTAACTTGATAAACCTTATATCAGATTCTAAGGGACTAACAGTTCAAACAACTATTGTCCCTAATTGACAATTTCTTGATGGTCCTTTTATCCTTAACGAGCTCATTTCTTGGTGTAAAGATAAGAAGGTTAACACTATGATTTTTAAGGTTAATTTTGAGAAAGCTTTTGGTTTCGTTAGGTTGGATTATTCAGACGATATTCTAAAATCGTTTGGTTTTGTTGATTCTTAGCGTAGTTGGATTTCTGGTGCTTAAACTCCGCCAAGAGATCTGTTCTTATTAACAGAAGTCCTACCTCGGAGTTTCAATTTCATAAGGGTTTAAAGCAAGGAGACCCACTTTCTCCATTTCTTTTCATTTTGGTAATGGAAAGTTTACATCGTTCTTTCTCTAGAGTGATGGAAGCCGATCTTTTTAAAGGTATTTCAATCAATAACTCTTTATCGATATCTCACTTATTTTATGCCGACGATGCGGTTTTTGTAGGCGAATGGAATATTTCTAACATCAAAACAATTGTGAATATTTTGAATGGTTTCTTTATGGCTTCAGGTCTCAAAATTAATCTTCATAAAAGTAAATTATCAGGGATTGGAGTTAGTAAGGCAGAAACTGACTTAGCAGCCTCAATCATGGGATGCTCCAAGTTTTCTCCTCCTTTTCATTACCTCGAGGTTAAAATTGGAGCATCTATGTCTAGAATCATTTCGTGGAAGGAAGTCACTGATAATATCTCTTCTCGATTGTCAAAATGGAACATCAAAACTCTCTCTTATGGTGGTCGGCTGACACTCCTCAAATTTGTCCTTACAGCTCTTCTGCTTTATTACATGTCGATCTATAAAGCTCCAGCTGTTGTTTTAAAAGATTTGGAATATATTCGTAGGGATTTTTCCATGGTGTTGATAAGGTTGATAGAAAAATGGTTTGGGTTCGTTGGGAAAAGGTCTTGGCGTCAAAGAACAATGGTGGACTTGGCATCTCTAGCTTATATGCCACTAACCAAGCTCTTCTTTTCAAATGGATATGTATA
>BQNB010022319.1:0-63140 GCA_026074375.1 Tanacetum coccineum | reverse complement strand
CTTTTTTAAAAAAAGATTTTCTTTTTATCCTTCTCACGAATATTTATATATATATATATATATATATATATATATATATATAATATAAATACGGTTTTCGGTTCGGGTCGGTTGAAATTTTGCCAAAATCATATCCAAACCGAAAACTGAATATCAAATTCGGTTCAATTTTGACAAATTCGATTCGGTTACAAATTCGATTCGATTTTCGGTTCCTATGGCTATTACCTGAATTGTGAAGACCCGTGTTCTAAAGAAATGTTTGACATCACAGGTGCAAAGTATACTAAGCAAAAAATTAAGAATCAATATATGATGTCTATGGTGACCAAATGATGATTTAAATACTACTACGTAGTAATTTTATTTTTTTTAATTCACTTAGAAGACATATATAGACAACATAGTTATCTCAACTTGCTTCACATTTATTCACTATACTATACTCCACTTACCAACAGTTCTTTACCTTAACCAATGAGGGACTATATGTTGACTTGGTGTTCATAAAACCATATACTAAGGTAATACTACAACGAAAAGGATACATCAGCTAGAAGATTTGAACCGACAACTCCTCTTTACAGAACAAACTACTCAGCAATACACAATATGAGAAACTATAATCAAAGGTGGATATGAAGTAGTTGAGTCATTTCAAGGAACATAACGATATATTCTTATATAGACAAAGTTCCTCTTTATGCATCCAATATATCAGATAATATCTTAACAGAACATGTATCATAAGTGATGGAACCAACCAGAGAAGACCAAGCAGAAAGATCAGGCATCTTTTCTTGGCTAATCATCTCGTCCAACCATATAATTGCCTCATATGGTCTGCCCATCAAGCAAAGTCCCTTAATAACTTTACTGAAACTGTCGGCATTTGGCCAATAGGAGTTGGCCAACATTTTCTCCAAAAGTTGGCTCGCTTCAATATAATTGCCATCATGACAAAGACCATCCACCAATATAGAATAAGTATCCTTATTAGGAACACAACCCAATTGCTTAGACATCTTATTAAGATACCCAAGAGCCTGTGTGGATTTCCCGTCATTACAAAGACCTTTAATCAAGATGTTATATAAATTAACGGTTGGTACACAGTTTGCATCCACCATTTCTTTTGAAATAACCTTTTCTGCCTCATCAATGATACTTTTTTTACATAAAGCCGTCACTTTAGCTTCATATATCAACACCTTGGGTGTGAACCCTTGATCATGCATTTCCTGAACCACTCTTCCGCCACCACTTAAGTCGCCATCTGCATAAAGCTGAACGGCCATTGAATTATAACTTTCATAGCTGGGAATGACTCCTTTAATTAGTGCATCATTAATTAAACTCTTCGTACGTTCTATGTCTCTACCATTTCGACACAAATTAAAATCAAGCTGCATACGTCTCTTCTTAGGTGCTTTTAGACCTTTTCTCAAAACCTTATTTAGAATATCGGATGCTTCATCAACATGCTCATATTCACATAAAGTATCTAAGAGGATTTTATATATTAACACATCTTCACCACTACCCTTTTGTGAGATTCGCCAAAACATCGAGTATAGCAAATGAATTGCTTCGTTAATTCTTCCATCTTCGCACAAACCTCTCATTAGAATCTGATAGGTATCACGGGTTGGATAACAGTACTGACTACTCATTTCCTGGAATACTTCAAGTGCAAGATCAGAACGTTTCTTTTGACAAAGAACATCAATCAACCAACTCAATGAACGTGTTCGAGATTTCACTTCCCATTTGCTGAAATTCTCCAAAAAAAGACGATGAGCGGATTCAAGTTTGGATTCTTTCACCATTATCTGCAGTAAGGTATTAAAAGACTCCGTCCAATTCACACAGTTGAACTGATCAAGATTCTTAAACAGAGAGACCGCTTCATTCAGCATTCCAGCTTTTGCATAGGTTTTTATCACACCCGAAAAGACTAAATCTTGACACTCACACGAATCATCTTTCATCTGATTAATCAGTTGTTTCATATCAAGAATTCGATTTGACGTTCTAAGAATGTTGATCATGGTGGCATATACAGGCCCATTGTGATGGTAATCAGGATACTTGATTTTTGCTTCATTAAATATATGAAGCGCTTTCAACGGATTTTTTTGGTTCCGAATAATATGAGACAGGTATGTGGGCGTTAATACCCGGGGCCATCTGATACTCATGTACCCTGAACTCGCAACATAACACAGTCACAAGTTAACCACAATCCCATAATGTTTCATGTAACACAGTAACAAAGTAACAATATTAATCCTCACAACAAGGCAACGACACATAAATTTCTTTCCCAAATATTACGGCCAAAACCAAACTGAGAGAGTGTTTGGAATTGCTTATTGTTTCTGCTTATAAAAAAACACTTTTGGAAATTGTATTTTGAAATGCTTTATATAAAAAAGAAAACAATGAAGGCCAAGGAAAGTTACACATCTATAATCATGTCCCAACCTACTTACTGAAAACTGCTTAATTCGCCCCAAATAAACAGCAAACAAAAGCGTTTAAAATATCCAAACACTTGAGAGACTACTCATTTGCTTACAAAAATCAGATAATCAGATTGAATAAGAAATCCAAACAACTTGTGACATTAAAACAAGTTGTACAGGGACAATGAAGCAGACTACTTGACATGATGATTAAGCTATAAAATTATGTAAGGATTTATTAGATTAGTAAATTTTATATAATTTCATGTTACAGTAATGGGTTTTTCATTACAAGTAGTGTAAAGCAAGGATTAAGCGGGACATTTTATCAAACAGTTGGTGTGCATGAACAAAATATAAAATGAAGAAAGAATTAGTTAGTTACCTTTTGAGATCCGTTACGAATATGTAGTGGTGTCAATTACTACTAGATTATTTTTTTTTTTTTTAAGTTTAGTCCAACATCTAGCCCAACTTTTTTTTGGGCTCTACTTTGGCCCGGCCACCATTAGCCCAAAAATTTGAGCCGGCCCATTTGAATCTTTTTTTTTTGGTTTCAAGTAGGCAATATAAAAAAATTGCTTGGCAAAAAATAGGAATTTTTTTTTATAAAAGTACTGATTTATTCAAATAAAAAAAAATACTCGCGACATGAGGCCAAAAAATTACAACCCGCGACATGAGGCCTAACACATAAGCCTATATTAAAAAAACAAACTATTAAACATGAGACCGAACAAATAAACCCGCATAAAATAAATTAAAAAAAAGGCTCCGCAAAATATCGCCAAAAAGATCTTCATATCGGGAAAAAAAACGAGGCCATTATTGCAATCCTCCTGTCATACGTACTTGCTTAATCAACACGTTGCATTAATAGTAAAAAACAAAAAAATAACTTTAACCAACACGCCGGACTAACAAATTAGCCCCCGCCGCAACGCGCGGGTTAAATTCCGACTCGTTTTTTTTTTTTTACCGAAAAAATAAATCCGCATAAAATACAATAAGAAAGAAAAAATGCGCCGCAGTAACGCGCGATTATCATTTAATATGAGAAAAAAAACTATTAAAAATGAGACCGAAAAAATAAACTCAAACAAAAAAAAACCCCGCAACAACGCGCGAAAAATTAACGCCCCGCAGCAACGCGCGGGTAATTTGTGCTTGTTACTACTAGATTATAATAATAAGTTGGTGATTAATAATAAGGTCTGAGTGTCTGACTGACTTTGAATGATGGATTGGTGTAGTAGCTTTTTGCAGATAATAAGCAAGGGGCTGGAAGCAACAGCTTTCAAAATACCAAGGTGCTTATTGTTAATTTTCAAATATCACACATTTTCCTTGTCTTATTAGGTAGTATTATTTTTTTGAGTTAATTACATGTTTTGCCTTTGTGGTTATGGTCAAATTGCATGTTTCGTCCTAGTAAGTTAATAATTACACCAGACATCTTTGTGGTTGACCAAAATGAGTTGATCGGTTCTTTAACCTTTTTCCCGTCCATTTAATCGTTAACGGCAGGGGCATTTTAGTTCTTTCTTGTCCAAATAAACCACAAGGACTATGTAACAAAAAAAATTCAGATTTCTTTTAATTAATTTTTTAACTTTTTTTAAAACCTTTTTTTTTTAAATCAAATTTATGTATTAATAACACTTTTTTCTTATTTTTCAGAATTTTTTTGTTTATTTATTTTATCATCTTCGTCTTCATTACACCACCATCCACAACCCTCCATCGTTAGCCATAACTCCCACCACCGTTGTTCCCTTGCCACCCCTGCAATGCATCTTTAAAGCCACAAATATCTCGTCTTTAAAGCCACGAAATAACATTTATTTAATTAGTAACAAATAAATAAAATTAGGAGCTTTTGTCAATGTTTTAAAACCCGGGTTTTGAATCGACCCGGTCGAGTCACCGGGTCACCGGGTTACCGGTTCAACCGGTTGGACCGCCGGGTCAACCCGGTTTTCCAAAAAATATATATATATATATATATATATATTTAATAATTAGAAAAAAAATATGTATATAAATCGTGAAATATTTCATATAATAAGCCTAAAGACTATTTATTAACAAATATAACATGTAAAATTAAAATTACGTCGCAAATATATACAATTAACATGTTTTATTTATAAAAAATACGAAAAAATCGAAACCCGGCCGGGTCACATGACCCGGGTTGACCCGGGTCACTTAAAACCCGGCGGGTCAAACCGGGTTTCGGAAATATGAAACCCGGTTTAATTTGACCCGTTTTTTCGGCCGGAACCGGTTCAACCGGTTAACCCGGCCGGGTCGAACCGGGTTTCAAAACACTGGCTTTTGTTGCCTAGTTGGGAAGCATAGTCAACCCTTTCTGATGAAAGGCACACGATGGTTTCACATTGTGTGATTCCATGTCTACTTATATTTGTTAGAAAACTTTTTGGTTAGGGTGCATGATAATCCTGGATATCTTGCTTGAATCGTATTGAGTTTATTTTTCGTATAAAATATTTCGACCATATTAGTGCATGGGTTGCACGAAATCCTTATCGGGGTAATTCAAGAAGAGAATGCACATTGCTTCTAGGCACAAGAGAACAAAGCATGAACAAGAGAGGAATTGTATGTGTAATTTTCGTTATATTCCTGAGACCTTATGTTTCTGTATATAAAACAGAAACTATTGACAGTTAAGGTTGGTTTTTGTGGTTGAAGTTGGTTAAAACCGAACTTTTACATTTAAATTGACATGGTGTTACGGCGTAAACATATCAGTTACGGCGTAACAGCATAACTGTTTCACATGTTACGACGTAACCATTATTGGTTATGGCGCAACCAGAAAAACCTTTGATACTTATTATAGGTTACGGCGTAACCAAATCGTTTAGGTTACGACGTAACCAACGCCAAAGATCTCTGCCCCTTACCCCACAGGTTTACGACGTAACCATTTTGGTTACGGCGTAAACCATGCATATTCTGTCATGTTCGAGTTCATATTAGTTCAACGAGTGTGCACTACACACTTTCCTAACTCGTGTCCGAGCCAAATATGAAATCTCATAGGTCTCTAGTAAATCGTCATTACCCAAAATGATCGATGACACTAAAATCACCAACAAATCCCCCCCCCCCCCTCCATTTTAATGTAATCTTTGATTTACTAAAATATATATAAGAATATATATAAGTATGTTAAAGCAAACACAGCGAAACAAACACATGCATAAATAAAAATGGCTTGCGATTGAATTTCATCTTAGTATAGTACACATTTCAAATACTCGAGAATCGGGGTGTCGTAACGATTGAACCCTGTCAACTCATTTGAATACCTGAAGATACTATACACATAAGTTTTTACAACACTTTATTGTTCGTTACTTGACACTATTACAAGCCATGTGTCCTAATCCATTAATGAACATATAGGAAACCAAGTCCAAGCTTCTTGAAGCGGAAAAACTTCATGCTTACATGGGTGGTCTTTTTAGTCTTGCACCTGCATTTGCAATATTTCAAAAGAACCATTAAGAAGGTATACTTCAACCTAACCATTACTTGCAGGTCTGAACACACACCTCGGAAAGATAAACACACGTGTTCCAATATTTAACTACGAGCTTTCCACGTTGAATTCAGCTTCTAACATTGTATTAGAAAGGAATTGGGTATCTCATAGGTAGTAGATTTATATGGACTTTAATCTCATCTCTATCACTGATTTAATCACTAAGTCTCTAGCTAACCCCTTCGTCAAGTGGTCAGCTAAATTTTGTTGTAACCGAACAAACTCAATAGAAACCACACCATTCATGATTAACTCCCTAATCATACTATGTCTAACCCCTAAGTGTCTAGACTTGCCATTATAAATTTGACTATACGCTTTAGCCAATGTGGCAGCACTATCACAATGAATAAAAATCGGTGCTATTGGTTTCGGCCATAATGGAATCTCATGTATTAAGTTTCTTAGTCCATCTGCTTTTTTACCAGCAGCGACCAATGCTACAAACTCATATTCCATAGTGGAACCAGTTATGCATGTTTGCTTCTTGGAAGCCCATGAAATGGCACCTCCCTCAAGCAGAAACACCCATCCCCTAGTAGAAGATGAATCTTCAACATGATTTATCCAGTTGCATCTGAATAAGCTTCTAACATCGAAGGATATCCAACATATGATAAACCATAATTCATAGTACTTTTCAAGTACTTGAATACCCTAGTAATTGTATGCCAATGTTGTCTACTAGGATTACTAGTAAACCTGTTCAATCTACCAACTGCATAAGCAATATCAGGTAGTGCTCGTCATAGCATACATCAAGCAGCCAATGGCTCTTGAATATTCGAGCTGATCCACAGGTTTGCATGTATTTGGCTTAAGCTTTTTTACCGAATCCATGAGAGTACTCACCGGAGAACAATCTTCTACGATTGAATTTCTTGAGTATTTTCTCAATATAATGAGATTGTGTAATTACAATCCCTTTATTCTCACGTTTAATCTTAATACCAAGAATAACGTCTGCTTCTCCCATATCTTTCATCGAAAACTTTGATGACAAAAACTTCTTGGTTTTATCAACTTGATTTTGATCAGTGCCAAAAATCAACATGTCATCAACATATAGACAAATTATAACACCTTTACCGGAGCCATCAAATTTCCTATATACGCATTTATCAGATTAGTTTAGGAGAAAACCACTGGACTACACAACCTCATTAAACTTTTGATGCCACTGCTTAGGTGCTTGTTTCAGCCCATATAATGACTTAACCAGCTTACACACCTTATGCTTATTACCTGGCATAACAAACCCTTCTGGTTGCTTCATATACACTTCTTTTTCCAAATCACCATTTAAAAATGTTGTTTTAACATCCATTTGATGGATCATTAGATTGTGAATAGCTGCTAAAGCTAACAACAATCTAATAGTAGTGATACGAGCAACTGGTGCGTAGGTATCGAAGTAATCGATCCCTTCCTTTTATCTAAAGCCTTGGATTACCAATCGAGCCTTAAACTTGTCAATTATTCCATCGACTTTCATCTTCCTTTTGAAGATCCATTTACAACCTAAAGGTTTGCAACTTGGAGGTAAATCAGACAAGACCCATGTATTATTTTTCATAATAGAACCAATCTCATCATCAATTGCTTCTTTTTAGAAAGCAACATCTCGAGATTGCATAGCTTCATTATAATATCTAGGATCCTCTTCTATGCTATAGCAGTAAGAGTATTGAGATCCAATTTGATATCTTGATCCCTCCACTAAATATAGCTGAAAATCAGAACCATATGATTAGCTTTCCTTACCCCTTTATCTTTACGAGGTTCGAGAGTCTCACTTCGTACATCATTTGAATGATCATCCGTTTGAAATTCATCCGAATTTGGTATAATATCCTTTGGTCTAGGTATAGAAGAGAAACAATTCTCATCAAATACTATTGCATCTCTTGATTCTATAATTGTGTTAATAGACACAGAATCATTAGGTTCTATAAAATAAAACCTATATGCATTGGAATGCTCAGCATATCCAACAGTGATGAATTAATATTAGAAGGTAGTGTTCCAGATTGTGCATGTATATGGGAAATCGATGATGTACTTTCTTCTAATCAATAATTATAGTTTTTCTTTCGATTAATTTTTTTTTATGGAAATTGAGATTTTACCCTTATGTCCGTAACATCATATTTAAGACTAGCATCACTATAAAAATTTTAAGGTTTGATCAAAAATTCTATTAACCAATCAAAATATAGCGTTTATTAACATGTGCGTATGAAATTAAAAAAATAACTTACAAGATCATGCGTATTTTCAAAAAAATATTCTACTAAAGATTTCAAAACTTTGACCAAACTAATTCAATTTTGACTTTTATTAGCCAATATGAGACATCGACTTTTTAATTGAGCTCATATTTGTCAATCAAAAGACGGATTGTCACAAAACATTTTTCTCTTATTAAATACTAAAAGATGTCACAACATTACACGGGCATCTTTGTAATGATTACAATTTCATAGACTTTTGAAGAAAATTGTAATTCATATTGGTTATTTGTTCTGATTTAAGACCAAACTAAACACGTTCTGTCTGTCAAATTTACATTAAGTTAACATCTTTCAGATATAAATGCTAAAGAAACTTAAACTATGATAAAATCTCAAGTGTGCCATTTAAAAATAAATAAAAATACATGAGTTATTTATACAGAGTTTAACTAAGCAGGTAAAAATGTAAGACTTGCAATGGAGTGGCCGAGTGGACAATTATAATTTTCAAAGTCACGTTTTGTATGATAAATTAAGAAGAAAAGTTGGTACTCCATATAAAGGGGTAAACAGATGATGTTTTCTTGGTTTTACCTGGAGAGGGTAAGTCTTTCGGGAGAGGGCAAGTCTTTGACTCAAATGTACGCCCGCATCCTAAACCGAGGTACTGTTTCATACATTTCTCTGCTCACCTCAAGATATGTATGTAGTGAGGTTTAAACATGAGATATCTAGTGAGAAAATCACAATGACTAACCATCAAGTCAACTTGGTGGTTGGTAAAATTATTTGACTAACAAACTGAGTCCCTCTACAAAGACAAACCCTCCAACTGATACAATTATACTTTGACATAACATCACACCTTTTTTCAGTTTCCTCGTTCAAAATTTTTATTCCTTATACACTTTTTAGTTTTACTAGAACCTCACCGAATAAGGTCATTATACTTTGTTGTGCCAGTGTACAGCATAGGTCACAAACATGGCCAATGTGTAGGTAAACGGATCTATTTGTTACACTTTTCCTCTAACAGGTTTGAAGTGGTTAAACGTTATGAAGTCGATAAGATAACCGAAATAACAAGATGATATATCATCCAGGTTATTGCTTGTAAAATTCAAAAGAAAGGACAAAAAGTTGTCTGCGTGTTAGTCCAATCCAACCTGGGTAGGTTTTGCACGGTTTCAAAGAGACCCACTTTGACTTGTTAGCCAACCCCGAAGAGATCGAGAGTAGACGTTAGTAGCGGAGTAGTATCTGTGCACCTCGAATAACATGGTGTGCATGCCGATGTGTTGGGTCAAGAACTCAATATTCAGTGGGAAAGCCCCCCTGCTACGCAGTTTTGATATCCTAGACAGTAGTGTCTAGTGGATGGTCGATCTACAATTACGACCAGGGACGGAACTTGTATCACTTTTGTTGGAGGGGCCTTATTATATAAGGTATTCATAATAGGGGGGGGGGGCGCAATCAACCCAATATGTACTTTTCCTCAACATTTGGTCTAGAAATTAACAACTATTAGTTAAAACATTGGTGAAATTTTGTACATAATTTACAAAGAAATTTGGGGAGGGCCACAACCCCCAATCGGTCCCTACAAAGTCGAGTTATTAGTTCCGACACATTTACAACAGGATCTCATATTTTGATTTTTATTCATAGTGTATTTGTTGTAACAAAATCATTATCTATTACTTGTGAGACTCAAAGATGTCCAGATACTAGAATTCCTTTCTGAACAATTCATATCAACTCTATAGCACAAACAATTTGGTTACGCTTTTGAAAAACTACTTACAAATCCTATTGATTAGTCTAAAATCTCTACCACTGAATGCTGGTAATTTGTATAGAACTAGTTCACATATACCAAATGAGTCACTCTCGTATTAAATTAGATCCAGATTTGGTCAATCCAAGAGAACTAGGAACAATGTTTTCCACACGATCAAGAGCCTATACTCTGAACTGAGATTCACCACTCAATGACGTAAAAAACACGGATACACAAATCATTAAGTCTTTTGTTACAGGCAAAAACATAGATTTTTAATAGATAATCAAGTAGCAAGATTCTAGGATTACAAACACTAACATCACAATACTAACCAAAGCAATCCTAAAACTACACCACCGACCCTGAAAACTGTAAATGGAAACCAAACTGGTACGATAGAATGTGATAGTCCATAAGACCAAGGTAGAACGGAACATAAAACATTAAGATGCACGTACGATTTAATACCTAAACCAATATCAATACCTTGTGACACTGCCATCACCACTGTCCTCAATGAATGAGGGAGTAAGAGTGATCAAGCAGAAGTAGTGTTGACATGTAAGAGCTCACAGAGAATAAAGATTCAATTCCACCAATCCCAGTATCATTGATTCGTCCCGAGCAAGGATCATAAACTTCAAGTAGGGATGATCCTTGAGTATCATCATCATCATCAAGATCAGCTAATGTTGCAAGAATAGCCTCACCATTCTTCCTAAACCCCAATAGTCCTCTCCTCACCGATGGACCACGTGGCTTAACAGTAAATATCTTAGTAAAAGATTTAGTTGTAGCATCCTTTATCATCCATACACCTATCCCGCCCTCGTGAGAGTATTCAACCATAGTAAGACACTCATTTCGCTTAGATAACCCCAGATATTCCGAGTGCACTAAGACATCGAGAAGACACACTTGTCCAAACATTTCAGTCTTCAAATCAAATGAAGCAATTAAATTAGACCTAATTTCTGTAGTCAATTTGCAATCGTCATAACCATGCAAATAAATAAAGCCATTTAGAGAGACCTGATCCCATGACAAGTCACATGATTTAAACGGTGGATCAAAAGATAGACTTCTCCATGCTCGTGAACTTAATGTAAAAACCTTGACTACCTAACGAGTTGGGATACTAGAGTTAACCATAAGAAGCATAACGTCATTAGTCTCGGGACAAACCCCAAAAGCAACAACACTATATCCTGATCGCAAATCAAAAACATTTACTATAGAATTATTGAGAACCTTTTTCTTAGAAACACGAGGGACAGCAATTCGAATGGTTTTTCTAAGAAAAGGATTCTAAAGAAGAGCCATTTGTATATCTAACCCTATTTTTGGAAAATAACCGGGCTTACAAAACAAGCCATTAGAACAAGATATAACATGGAAAGGGTTTCTAAGTAGCTTAATGGAGTCGGGGAGTCGGACCAAAGGCTTATTCTGAGGGAATGTATCATCATCGACAATGAAACAAAACTTAATTTGAAAATCCGTTTCGTATTGAAGAAGCAGACGTTGAGAGTGTTTGCGAATAATGTGGTAATCATTAATAAACTTAGAGCTATCAATTATAGACTTCCATGTTTTTGAAACTGACCTGAACTTAAGCAGTGGTTTTAATGGAAGCCATTTTATGATTTCATGTTGGATTTGCAGAGGTATGTTGTCTGACATTTTTCTTTTTGTTTTTCAGGATGTTTTTAGGGTTAGGGTCTCATAGTTGATGTTAATTTGTTTGCTTTGCTCTTTGTGTACTGTGTCTAGTGTCTAGTGTGTGTTTCAGGCGATTGATCCACTATTTGGGCTTACTTGGTTGATGTGCTATGTGCTATGGATTGGTCCCTTAACAATAACAAATACTAAATGGGCTAGACTATAATGGCTAATATAAACAACCTTAATGGATGCTCTCATGAGTCATGACTACCTCATGTACCTAATTTTATGCCTAACAAGGATCTTTAAACACATGAATAATCTATTATCTATCTATCTATCTATTCATAATCTATTATCTTAAAAGATTCAGTCCCTAAATTTAATGGGGCTGTGTCATGAATAGTTATAAGCCTGATGGTTCCAGAATCATTACGCCTCATTGAATTTGCAGTTAAGCCGGTGGGGAATGCAATTAGCCGAAATTGAATGCACAGGAAGGGGAAGGGTTGATTCAATGCGCAGGTATGCATTCAATGTGCAGGGGAAGGGGAAAAGGGTTCATGAAGTATTTGATTGATATGGTTACCGATTGTTGCCCACAAAAATTTTTTTCAAGATCGATCAATATTTGATCTTATGTGCATCAAGATTTGATCTTTTTGATTAAAGATTGTAAACCCATGTTAATTACCTTAGCAACAATCAAACCCATAAAAAATCATTGCTTTATAACCAACACCATCATATTGTTCAATGATTCAATTTTTTACTTGCAGATAAGAAGGTACAGGGGGTAAATCAATAAAGTAGCTGCACTAGCGACAGAAGATGCAACAGGTAATGATTCAATTTTTCCATAAACAATTTTCTTTTGTCATGGGTTTGATATAAGCCCGTAATTTTTTTTTGCAGGGTGGTTTTTTTTGCAGGTGGGGATGTACCCTGATGTTTAGAAATTTGTCATTGTGGTCATGATCGTTGATGGTGTTTCCCCTAAACGAATGTACGTAAGGTTCAAAAGTGGAGGGAAAACCGTTTAAAGGTAACTTAAGACAAGTTAAATGGCTGATTACTATTTGTTTTTAGATACATCACATGTGCAGACAATTAGTGTGGATGTGACATCAGGGATTAGCCAGTAGAAAAGTTCTTCTTCATGTGTATTCAGTTGACGTACTTTCACAACTAATAGATAATCTTAGTGTACAAACAATTTGTTTGATCTCTTTATATCAAGGTTACTGAATTTTTTTGTTGCTTGGTGAGAATGGTTGTGTTGTTAAGAGATCTAGGGAATGAGAATTTGTTGGGTTCGTTGGCAAACACGCATTCTTTTTACGTATATAATTAGTTAAGGGGGTGTTTGGATTAGCATTATTAAGTGATAATCCTGATAGAAATAAGTGCTTTAAGTGAACGATAAGCAAATACACTCGGAACATGCTCCAATGACGAGGAGGATGACGAGGAGGAGCAGGTAGAATGGGGATTTGGGTTACTTTAAAACCTCATTTTCGCATTAAGCGACCAGTAAGATTTCAAGTTTAGGTTTTTTTATGACGTGGGTATCAATTACAATGAGAGAGTGTCTGTGTTGCATATACACAAGATGCAGTTTGATTTCAGGTGCGGGTGTGGATGGGAGTAGGAAAAGAGATTTAAAGAAACCATCAGAATTAAGTCGCTTAAGAGGGTGTTTGCAGGCAAGATAAAAATCAAAATGTATATTTGAATTGATTGTTTTCTGTTTATATCACCTTCAAGTCATCGGCAGTTGTATTGCTATATTGAAATATGAAAGGAAAACAAAAACTTGAGTCTAGAAATAGTGAGGGTTGCTTGATAAACAAGTACCAAATGATTGTGTTACCTCTGAGAGCGAAAATGCTACAAGACGTCATTTGTCCAATGGTTTGGCAATTGTCGTGGCCTGTTGTGACGGTGTAAAAGTCTCGACCTGAGCTTTTGACTTCAATATCCAACATTACTTACCATGAGTGGAGACTACACGATAAGCTTCTTTTACTACCTATCCTAACTAAGGTTTTCTATTTTTGTTAGTTTTTTATGGCGAGCGTTAAACAAAGTTTGATTAAAAAAACACACAAATGACACGTTTTGGGAAAATAGATGATATGTGAAAGTAAAAGTTAAAGTCTCCTAATTTAGGATAAACAGTAGGTTAAATAGGAAATATTAGCATACTATAAGATAATCGGTTCTGTAACCTTTACATAATTTTACACATTTAATTTATGCAGATATGGTGGAGGTATGAGTTCAGCCAAGGCTGCTTTGAAGTGAAAGTGGCAGCCTTTTTTTATCTTTCTCATGACGATAGCTTGGTATGTTCTTGATTCATTTTCATTTTGAGGTGAAAAACACATATTCGTAATTATTCTCTCTTATATCATGTATATAACGTGACATACAAAGGTGTTTTTCAGCTATAATGCGTTTAATGGCTAATAAAAGCTTGCTGCTATACTATACACTAATGCTCAAACAAAACGGTTACAGGTAAATCTCAATGAATCATCAAACATGGTTCTTGATTCATAATAAAGCCTTCCCTTTTTGTTTAACTTTTATTTTTGGTCCATTTTGCAGGAAGATGGAGTCAATGTTACTGCAAATTCGCTGCACCCTGGAGTTATTAACACAAACCCTGCCTGCGATGGTGGCTTCTTCGGTATGTACTCGAGCTTTTTTATTATGGAACCCTGAAGTGACAATCTAGACCCAAACATGTTGTTGAATCAGTCCCTATTATATCTATTGGTTGTAATGTCTAGCAGACAATGAATGCTTTAAGACCAATCATCTCACTCCAATGTGTTTGAATCAGTCCCTATTATATCTATTGGATGGGCTTTGAACAACAGTAAATAACATCATATGCTTCTGATAATTTTGGTAATATCTTTTGTGAATATCAATTTGGTAAGAATATACGTTTTGTATGAATTTATTAGATAGATCAATGGAAATAAGGTAATTTATGGAGTGGCTTTCAAAAGTTCATGCTTTGGGAATTAGGGATATAAGTTCGGGGTTGAAAGGTTCGGTGTAACAGAGGAAAACTACAGGGGACCCGTGTAGCAGTGCAGTTTCTTTCCAGGTATCGACGTACCATGAGTGATGCTGGCCAACTAGGATCTTATACATGCGATTTTTAAAGAGTTTGAGTTTTTTAGTTTTATGTGTTTGAAAGTATTTAATTTGGACATGTTGAAAGATCAAGTATTTTGTATCCTTGGTACATGATGTGCGTTTAGTATTTATGTATAATAAGTTTGGTTTTAGAATAAATGATGCTATGTGGATGTTTATTATAATTTGAATTCTGCTAACTGTAAATAACATAAGATTTTTGTTTCTACAAGCAGAAGCCTAATTATCACTTTAATTGGTTTTAGATATGATGTAATTATCAGTTTCTTATCAAGTAGGAAGGATTTGTGTGTGAATGAGGACGTGGTGAGTAAGGAAAGTCGAGACTCGATTGATGCTGGGTGCATGAAGCTGTTGGCGAGCTGGGTGAGGTATATAGCGGTAATGATAAGAGTGTGAAGATGTCTGAGCTTTATGAGGGAGCAGCGAGAGTGAGGCGCTTTTGCAACTTGGTGTTTATACTTTGCAGGTATGAATCAGTTTGGTTGTAAATCCATGAAACTGAATATAGACAGTTGACTTCGTAGAAAGTCAAACTGATGAAAATGGTGGGACTATGATAAAAGGTTGGAGATTATCATGTTAACAACCAATATCTTTTGTGTGTGCAGGACACAATAAAAATGAACTCAAAGAATCACAAGGAAAGTTAAAGCAGGCTTTTATTGAGCTCTGCGAAAAGCCTCGGTGTCTAAACAACTATGGGTAAGCATAGCATCTTTTAGTTTAACATTAAGATCTTGAATGCAAAATGTAACTGAATTTGTTCTTGCCTGAATTTGTTCTTGCCTTAATTCTAGCTTCCTGAAATAAAAAGCTAAAACAAACACCCACCAACAGTTTAGAAAATCCAAGTAGCTGATAAGCGAAGCACTTTAATGATGTCCCCACTGTTTTCGTATGCGTATTAGAAGTAATGTTGACAAATTTATGTGATTTCCGCAAAGAATCATGATAATGAGTAATGACTTTAAGGAAAGTGTGTTGGAATATGATATTTATATTTCTGCATTAAAGGAAAGGGTGTAGGCGTAGGTAAATGGCGAGTAAGGGTTACGGGGTTTTGAGCGGTACTATTACAACAAAGCGAGTCGACGAGGTCGACTAAATACACCTTTCGTCCTATTTTGACCGTTACAGACTTATATAACCCACTTCCTTTTCAGATTTTTTTTCCTGTTTGACCCATTAGATACAAAAATACAGCCCCAATCAAAAATCAACAGTACATATACATGTAAGGTGCATACATAATCTGTTGCAGAAAATATCGCTCCAAGTGCTTCTCGCAGTCAAAAGAAAAGAAATCTATTTAACTGTGGACATCTATTTGCCTGATTATGATTTCAAAACAATTTATAATCATAATCTATAGGGGAAGTAACATCACTTGAGGAAGTGTATGCATATAAAATAGGTTGTGGACAACTTTAAATCTATTTGAGTGGTTCGAACCCAAATTGACCCATTTATAAGTGAATGAGTCGAACTTGCCACCTTTTCGACTGTACAAAACATACAGCAGCGTTACAGCAACGCACAATGGAATTACAGATGTATGTTCAGAAATATTGCAGCAAGTCCAAACACCACTTAAAACGATATCAACATCCTTTTTTATTATATCGTGCGCTCTTCCTGACATTCTTCGTGACCTGATCCGGAGCATGCTTTATGATGTTCTTATATCTTATCATGTACATGTAATTGGTTTCAGTAGTTTGTCTTTGGATTTGATTGCTTTCACTTTTATGGAATTCAGCAACCAACGTACGGCTTCCATTTCTGCTTCTATTTCTGAATTGGCTTCTAATTCAGGCTCTGCAAGATGAGGTATGTTTCCCTCGTCCCTCATTAACAAATGCAAACAATGATTACAGATTGACATGCTACAGAAAGACAATAAAGGCGTGTAACGTTATCCCCTACACGTTATCCCAGCTAGATATATGTAAAATAAATTATTTTTATATATTTAGGAGTTTTGATCATTGGGATGGAGTTATATCCATGGTTTTCTTTATATGGAGTATAACTGAAGTAATCAAGCCCATCGAAAGTATCACCAACAAAGGACAATGTTGGAACTTCATGATCTTGCCACCTTAGAAAGCAGAATGTGGTAGTGGTGCAAACCAAGAACAAGAAAATGAAGAATGAAGAAAAATCCTTGAAGTATAATTAGGAGCAAGAATAAGAAGCAAATGATAAATGCTAAGAGTAAATGTGCATAGTTGAAAAACCACCGTTATGTGTGGTTTACGTGTCACACATCAATATTGTGGAATTTATCGCTGCTATTTTTTGACAAACTTCCAACATCTCTGTTATTGAGATTTATGCTCTTTTTTTGTAGTGTCAACAAATTATTTTGATGAAATGCGTATACATTAGTTATGTCTGAATGACATAGTTAAATTATTTGTTGTTTAACTCGCATTAGCTGCAAACATACATGTGTTTGGGGTTGCCGAAAAACTCAGCCTCATATGCAGCACAACCTGTAACGTACAGCTTAACTAACCATAGATTAGGCCATCGAGAACGGTACCAATATTATATTACCGAATCCGAAGATTTACGATCCACGAAACCCATTTCATCGAATAGTAATGTACTTCCATGAAATCCACCTCCCACCAATGGCAAATCTTGCAAAAATTATCTTTCGCAACAAAGGCAACAAAAAAAAATGACTTGACGATTACGTGAAGCTACTACAAACGAGACAAAGAATAGACGATATCTATACCGTCTCGGGATATATTAAGATGGGTAGCAAACAATCCATTCTACACCTTCCACGCATAATTTAACCATGATATGGCACCGCATTTTATCCATCGAGTTTGAGTAGACACTTCCGAAAACATGTTATCACAAAAACCTTTCTAGCCGAAGCTACGAGAAATCACGAAAACCGAACCATCAAGCGTCCAATACCACCTACCAGCTGACAAACCAAGAACAACACCTTCCACGAAGTCGTCAAAATATCCGTCAACTGATCTTGTTCCACTCTGCATTAGGAGCACGATTAAAAAGACCGAGGTCAAGATTCCCCACGTGACATTTAGAAGCCACATCAGACAGACTTCTTCACTTCCACGCATAAAACCTAGGGATATCTTGTTTCAAAACCATGGCTCCATCCAACAAATCCTCCTAAAAAATAAGTATCCCGCACCATTGCCAAGCTTTTCTCTGCAATAAAATTATTTAAGTTGTATACCTTTATCTTTTAATGTTTCCAACCTCTTGAGAATGCATTCGCCAATTGACTTGTAACCACCTTGGAATCCCGCTATCATATTTTCCCATCTTCGCCATGAATAGCTTTAATACCCCTAGTACCATAACAAGTTCCTTTTGAGTTGATAAACCGCCCAAACCAATTTACACATAAGAGCTACCTATTAAGCTCATATCATCTAGAAACACCAAGCCAACCTTTCTCTTTAAACACAAAACCTTACTCATTTCACCCATATCGATTTTTACTATTTAAACGACACCACTTAAAAAACCGACATCGAATTGATTTCCATGCGTTGAAGTACTTTCAATGGCACCTTGAATAAGACATCTTATAAATAGGCATGGATCCTAGAACCGCCTGAGAAGGGTTAAACTGACCACCTATCGATAATGTTTTCACTTCCATTTTGAAGAGACGATCTAACCCAATTTTATAAGCCACAGATCTCATCCCAAGATTTAATCCGAGACATATTTGCTCCCAACATTTCGAACCTATATAAGCAAAAGAAGCCTATAATGAAACCACAACCAATGTCTATTTGACAGGTTGCAGACCACCCTAATTTCACTCACCACAACACCTACTAACTTGACTCATGCTTAATATTAATACTAAGACCTGAAGCACAAGATTAAAACATTCAACACATCTATAATCGTATCAATATCTTAGTTACTCCAGTGCCCCCATAAACAAACCGCATCGTCCGCATAAACATATGAGAAAATGCATAACCGAAATTAAAGCACAATGCCATTAAACATGCCGCATCCCACAACTCTTTTAAAAAAGAAATGTGAAGACCTAAAAATCTCCATAACCAAAATAAAAATAAACGGAGAAAGAGATCACCTTGTTTAAGGCCCTTAAAAAACTGAAATTCCTCCGTAGGGCTTCCATTCACTAAAACCGATCCCCAGCAGACCGAAGACATTCCATGAATCCAACACACCAATTTTCACCCAAAACCAAATTTTCTTAAGACAATCATCAAGGTAATCCCACCGAACAAGAATCATAAGCCTTTTCAAAGTCAATATTTAGAATAACTTGAATGTAATTTTTTCAAACTTACACCACTGCAAAAAACCTCATTAAGTATAAATGGGTACCTCAAGAATTTGCCTATCCGTACAACAAAAGCCATTGCATGCACCTCTTAACAATATCGTCCAAGCACCACCACAAGACGATTGCCAACATTTAGGCAATTTATTTTTATAAAGGCTCCCAATAAGGACTAATCGGTCTGAAATCCTTCACCATTTTTGCTTCGGTATCTTCGAATCAACGCTATGAAAAATGAATTACATTACACCCTTATGGAATGGACTGTAATGAAAAAATAGTTCATACTCCAACCGCGCCAAACACACCTTTTTTCTATTAAACTCCAAAACTCTTTTATAAAAACCAAATGTGAATCCATCCGCCCCCGGAAGATTTATCAACACCTCAATCAAAACCGCCTTTTTTAATCTCGTTCATTTGACCTCATCGGCTTCCAACTCCAGTGTTGCATTAATTCAGATGATGATGAACTCCATATAAGCATGGCGGTCCGAACAGAATAGGTCTATCAAAACGATACTGCAATGATTAAGGAACTCTTTTTTAACCCATAATTTAGGTATTTTCCATCCAATTCACCTTCCACCGAGAACCCCTCGTATAAGAAAGTTGGTTTCGTTCTTATTAAGAATACCAGCGGTAATATTTTGAGTTTCTCGTCGCTTCAATTGCCCCATTTGCTTTTTGCTTTTTGAGACGCCTCCTTGCACACAATTCATCCACCTCTTGAATCGATTTTACAACCCCGCACGTGTAAAGCAAGTATCAGAACGACTCATCTCCCTTTGTCAATGATCATCTCCAAATCCAGCGAGCTCCTGTATTCAGCACATGTTATTCGAGTATTTCTTCGGATTTTGTCTCATTCCATTCCAAACACAATCTTCCTGTTCTAGATATTCAACGTTGTTCATCATGTTGATCATTAAGCATTGAATTATCTAACGGGTAGCTTCACTCACGCACATCATCATAACAAAGTTCTCAAAACCCATCCATTTCCCCCAGCCATAATGAAAAACCAAAACGAAATAGGACCCAAGTCATGATATATTCACGTAATAATATAGGACGGTGGTCTGATAAAAATCTATCTAGGGTGATGCTGATAAATTAGGACACTCACTCCAGTAAGCTTTCGACATGAGGGAATCTAACAAGCTTACTCATCTTTGAAGCAGATCTGTGACACCATGTAAAAGAACATCCACCAAGTGGAACCTCCTCTAAATTCGCCATTGAGATAAAAGAGTTAAAAGCATTCGCCCCATGCACGTTGAAAATAGTTCCAAATCTCTCATTTTTATTACGAACCATCGATTAAAATCACCCTTGATAATTACTAACCGATTCCAATTATCAAAGACGTACATAAATAATACCATAGAACTTTTCTTTCTGACAACTCTTGCGGGGTTATACACCGAAATAAATAAGAAGTAATTTGCCATTAGACACCCATTTTCCTTGAATCATACAAAAATAATCTGAAGTACCGTTGAATTTATTTTTCTTAAACGCATTAAAGGAACCCAAACACATAAAATCCCACATGATTTACCAACTGAGTCACTATGCACATAATCAAACACAAAGTTACCCTAGCATCTTTTAATTTCAAACAAATCAATATGACTCATTTTAGTTCTGCAACCGTAAGAAAATTACATGTTAGAGACAACAAACCACAACTCCTTTACCCACTCTTTTTTTAGCCTTGGTTAATAGACCATGGATATTATAGAAACATTTCATCGAAAAAACACCATCACTCTCTTGCATTCAATGACCTTCAATATTCTTCATATCACCCGCCATATTATACCCCATAGATTGTCCCACCTTAACCAATTCATCCATCAACATTAATCTAGAACACCTTTCCGAGAACCTTCAACATCTCTACAATGAACGCGAGTCCATAGATTCCTCAACCCCTGCTTTTTTTGTTACTGTTAAACCCGAGCTAAAATTTACTTCATCAGAAAATTTGTTTTACATTCCCTATGTTCACACCATCCAATAATCGCTTAATCTTATATATCCATCTTCAACATTTTCAACATCATTCTCTTCATGTGTAAAACCAGAAGGGTACTCCAAACTCTCTTTTGTGCTCGCTCCTTAATTTTATTCATCATATCTTTATTAAAGAAGAATAAATATTGAAAACGGGTCTTCTGATTGTTTACCATTTTGCTCACTAGAAACAACACCATCCTTGGATTTTGGATTCTCCTCCTCAACCTCTGTATCAGATACCCTACTAACATCATTTTCCCCTTGTACCTCCTCATCACTCTCACCGAAATCCTTCTTAAAAACTTCTTCACATTCTTCATCTTCTATCACTTTCCTCATCATTTTGATCATCCAAATCTGGAGTCCAACCCGGAATCTCTATGGCTCGCACCAATCGTCTTAACCTGTTATAATTTATTTTAATAAATGATTCAAAAATGGTAGACATACTCTTAGTGAGAACACAAAGTCTTTTGCAATGGTAATTTTCTTTCTCCAAGTTCTCCACATTTAACAAGGTTCCCCACTTTGATGCAATTCGAATAAAAGTATTTTCATTCCACACTTTTAAAGGAATACCCTTAATTTCCACCATAGTAACTCGTTCATCAGTAATGAATTCACTAGACGCTTGGATTAGCTGAGAGAACCACGAACATACTCCTGTAGATAACAAAAACTTCTCCTTTGCCTCCACCGAGTCAAAAGCAATCATAACCCACAAACCACCCATGTATCTTAAATCAATATCGGTGAAGCCTTCATTCCCCAATGCCACTTTTAGATTTTCTAACACTCCAACCTCCTTCACCTTCCCATTTAAACAACATGAGTAATCCTGTGTGTTTACGCAAGAATCATCTAAAACCAACACTGGCTTGCTATCATTCTCCCCATTCCCTTGGCTCTGATTTTTTTACCACATTCGCATAGGAACTTACATCATCCCTATGCCCATTGTCCTTAGTATTCCCAATTGACGAGTCTCTGATCTTTCCTTTCATAGCAGGTTGATGACTGCTAGTAGAACCCTTAGGCCTATGGAATCTAGCAGCATTAGCATGAATTCTATGTCTACCAATCCACACCGTACATAAATTACCAACCAAACGCTCCACATCAAAAACTTTAATAAAACGCACAAATCCGAAGTCTCTACCAAGCTTTGATCTTTTGTTAGGAATAAACGCATCAACCACATGCCCATATTGTTTACACGCATTCCATAGATCCTTAGCACTCGCTTGCTCAGGAAAATTAGTCACGAACACGGACGTGGAGATCTTCAGCACATCATCCTCCTTAGTTCTCTTAGAACCCATTTGAATCAAAACAAAGAAGATATCACCAATTTGAAAAATCACAGCAAAAAAACCTAAAAACGAGGGGTTAGGGTTTGGATATTTTGGAAAGGAAATAGATTAAGGTTTTTTATTGGAAATTTAATTGAAAAAAACAAAAAAAAGGGAAAATGACAAAGAAGCAAACCCTAAATCGAAAACAACAACCCTATAGATCCTGATCATCAAATCATGAAAATAACTCGATAAGGAAATCAATCACAAAGGAATGATCTCACTATTTCAGGCTTGTCTATGATCGATTAACAAGATGGTAGTAGTTATTGAGATCGGTTAGGGAAGATCACCCACAATGTGGTTTACGTGTCACACATCAATATTGTGGAATTTATCGCTGCTATTTTTTGACAAACTTCCAACATCTCTGTTATTGAGATTTATGCTCTTTTTTGTAGTGTCAACAAATTATTTTGATGAAATGCGTATACATTAGTTATGTCATGGAATTGACATAGGTTAAATATTGTGTTTAATAAAAATAACACTCGTCATTAGCTGCAAACATACATGTGTTTGGGGTTGCTGAAAAACTCAACCTCATATGCAGCACAACCTGTAACGTACAACTTAACTAACCATAGATTAGGCCATCGAGAACGGTACCAATATTATATTACTGGAATCAAATACGTTCTTTCATATCGCAATCCCAAACACCCCTAAGTGTTTACAAAATCTTAAAATTGAAATATCCAAACTTCATTGTAGTTCAGTAGCATTTAGAACACAACATTTGTTAAGATATTTCTACACGAGTGTTTATGATGACACTAAATTGTAACTTTGTTTTTGGTAAAAATAAAGTATGTCCCTAGAATGTAGTTAGTCCACCAGCGTTGTTACTACGTACCATTGGTTTCGAAAATCACTTTCGAAAACTTGCATTTAAAAGCAAGAAGAGGTTGGACTGCGAGTTGAGTGGTAGAGACAAAATCACGATGCAAGCGACCATTATACGCACACCATGCAATTTTTTTTTTGACACATGCCGTGTGCAACGCACGGGTCTGCATGACTCGTTCAGTTACAATGAAAATGTTTATAAGTAGAGTAAATTACATAATGGTCCCTGTGGTTTGGCAAAAAATACATTTATCATCCCTAAGAATTTAAAGTTGCACTCTTCTCCTTATCTTTGCAAAGAATCATACACAAAGTCTTTAGTTTTAACTTCCGTTAATTTGATTCGCTAAATTTTTCTTGTGCCACGCACATGAGGATAGAATTGTCATTCCACTTTTATCCTGACTTTTATGGTTTCTAACTATTTTCATGTAATTACTTAAGTTATGAATTAAAAAGAAAATTGCAAAATTCATATTTTACTTTAAATTTGTATTTTCATTAAACCTATATTTTAATTAAAATCAAAAGTCATCAAGTTCAATCCTATTTACCCAGATTTAATAAAACCTCAAAAAGGCTTTAAATCTCCAGTTTAAATGCAAAAAAGAAAAGAAAAAGGAATTCAATGTTAAATCTTATCCTCACAATACAATTCAAGTCTGTTCGACTTTGTTACCAAACCTAGAACAACACACTTGCACTAACATCAAAAAAACTACAATGAATATAAAACAACGAAGCTTAATGGGCCAAAAAGTAGCACATGCTAATGTACAACATGACTTCAAACCACAGTGATGTACTTTAAATCAATACCAATGTACAGAAAAAGAATACTAATCTACACCAAGACTTCAAACTACTATTGTGTTGCATAATAAGAACATATCCCACCCAAAAGAAATTTCAATTACCTTCGGCTACTGTGAAGGTTTCGGCTATTGTCCCAACCCACTTGCGATAACCTCCACGTACCATCGTCGGCCACTGTCACAACCACAAATCCTAAGATCTGGCCATAAACCCATATCTTTTCGTGCATTTGTGCACCCACAAACAAGGTAGCAAAAATCGTTAGGTGCTAGCTAGGCGGCCGGGTACCGCCTAGCGATTAACTGGTTAGGCGGGGATTAATCGGATTGGACTTTTTATATATAAATTATAAAATTTTGAAAACATATGCCTGAATTGCCCGATTTAGCCGATTTTTGTCCGAGTTGACCGATTTATCCCTGATTTGACCGACTTTTATTCGTAACCGAGTTGGATGATTTAGCCAGTTTTGTCTGATTTGGCCGGTTTATGCCCGATTTGGTCGATTTTTATCTGATTAATCGGTATGTTGTCTGATTTTTGACCAAAACGATTAATAAGTTCGATTAGTGAAAATCAAGACAGTTAATCTCCGCCTAGCGCCTAGCGCCTAGGCGCCGATTAATCGGCCGCCGCCCACAAACCCTAAATCATGTGTTCGTGTGTGCGTCTGTGCATGTGATGCTACGAATGCCATAAAGAATTGGTTACATTCAAACTTGCGCATGATTTTTGTCCCTGAATTTTGATTTTTTGGTTTTGGTGGGTTTAGTTTTAGATCTGATTTTTTTTCTTAAGTTTTCTTTTTGGGTTATTGGTGTTGATATGTGCCAAAAGTTCAATATAGACAAAATATTTGTCATAGACCCAATGAATCAATCCTAGCCATTCATTTTTTCATTAAAAATAAAAAAACCCACTTTCCACCTCTTTTTAAAAAATTAAATATCTCACACACTGTTAATCGTTACGTAAAACAAAACATATCATCGCGACGAGAATTAAATTATCTTTCTATAGAGGGGCGACACTATGTACTTTCGACGAACTTTTTTTTTACCTTTCTCAACATGCTCCTTGATAAAATGATAGCGGATGTTAATACTCCCTCCGTCCCAAAATTATAGTCCACGTTTCCTTTTTGAGATGTCCCAATTTAATTGTCCACTACTATAAATAGATAGGAAAGTTTGATCAAGTTTACCATATTACCCTTACTTGAAATTATAATTACAAACTTTAAAGAAGACTTTAATTAATTAGCTAAGGGTAAAACTGTCATTCTGCTAAAAAGTAAGAAAGAGAAAGTTGTAATAAATGCACTTTTCTTAAACCGTGTATTTTTTGTCGGGGGACAATAATTTTGGGACGGAGGGAGTATATGATTCGTATATATGATTCGTCATACGAATCATATATGATTTTCGCAATTCGTGACTGAAACAAAATTGAAAAAAAGTTCGTTAGAATCACAAATCAAATATGATTTTATGAAATCATATATGATTTCATGAAATCATATCATATATGATTTCATGAAAACATATATGATTTCATGAAATCATATATGATTCGTTATACGAATCATATATGATTTTCGCAATTCGTGACTGAAACAAAATTGAAAAAAAGTTCGTTAGAATCACAAATCATATATGATTTTATGATATATGATTTTATGAAATCATATATGATTCGTTATACGAATCATATATGATTCGAAAGTATATCGTGTCACCCGTCTACTGAAAGATAAAAAAATACTCGTCGCGATGGTGTATTTTTTGTCGTGTGACGATTTACCGTTTGTAAGATATTTTATTTTTAAAAAAGAGGTGAAAAGTGAGTTTTTTTTTTATTTTTGATGAAAAAATGGATGGTTGAGATTGATTAATTGGATCTATGACAAATAATGGGTCTATGTTGATCTTAACTCGTTGATATGTAATGATTTTGGATTTTGGGTGATGATATTTGATGATTTTTTGTTTTGATTTAGATGCTTTTGTGTTTTGATTTATAATATTGATGATGAATGATAATGCTAGCTTGAAAATCTTAACCTGTAGCAAGTGTGTGCGGGTAAGATCATCAAGGAAGAAAGAGATTGAGATAAAGACAAGTTTACTCTCATGTGCAATAGCACATGGGTTAATTTAATAGTAAGTGTTAATGTCTGATGGACGCAAGGACTATATGCGTTATTCTTTGCAAAGATAAGGATAAAGAGTGAAACTTAAAACTCTCAAGGACGGTAGATGCAATTCTCGTCAAACTACATGGATCATCAATGTAATTTATTCTTATAAATATGAGTATACACATCTTATTTCATGCGATTATAAATTTAATATACCTTTTTGTGATCATTTCATTATTATGCCTTCGGCATGCATTTTTTTGTTCTTTTTTAAACTCTAAAAATCATGCATCTCTTTTCTTTCTTTTTCATGTTTTGCTTGAAGTACTGAAGAAGGAGAGAGCATGCAGCAATGGTGAAGCCGGATGCTGGAAGCAATTTTCTTTTTTTTACGACGAGACAGCTGAGGAGGAGAAAGTTGCCATAGATGAGATACTTGTCGTGATGTAAATTGTCTTTGCTTAAAACCTCGCAGCAAAGCTTGGTTAGCAAAAATCATTGTCACTAATAATGTATTGGTTGAAATCAAAGACATACTTTTAGTTGTCTAAAATTGAAATTCGAGTTGTTAACGACATGCATCTTGTCAACGGTGTGGCTAACAGAAAAAAAAATTAAAAAAAATTGATACCATTAGGAGTATGACTCACGATGATAGTTGTATTATTTGAAAACTTAACATAACCACAAATAAAATAAGGAAAAAGAAGCAGAAAACTACATAAAAAGGTGGTAAACCTCTCGAGATAGGTTGACGTTTATGGATCGAAAAGAGACAACAAAGTCCAATTTTGTGTATGGATTTCTATGTGTTTTTCTTTTCCTCTTCTCTTATTATTAAACTCGAGTCCACACATGATACATGTCTAACCATACATTTAACTAAGTTACCACGCTGCATGTTTTTTCTTCGTTCATTTAAATGCCAAAGTTACAAAAAAACTCAGAAAACAGGAATGCATTTAGTGTTTTAATAAAAATATGCTGTTAAAAAAAAATATAAACAAACATATTGATATTTCATAAATGTGGACACTTGTGGAAAACACTCCGCTATTGCATACCATCAACATGAAAAAAATAAAAAATTAAGTAAAAAAAGGTGATTTTAATACAAGTGTAAATAGAACTTACTATAAATATTCGACTACATCAAAATTTTACACTGTGAGAGGCTTAAGCTTATTTTTAAAGTTATTTTTTTTTTCATTATCTGTACATTCATCATTTTTAGCTGTAGTCTAGTTGTCATTGGGCTCAAGCCTTTATATTTGTATCTATAAATAGTGGTGAAATAATATATCATAACCTACGAGGTTTTCTATCTTCTTAAATGGTATCGAGCTAGGTGTGATTCTCAGATCTAATCGGCCGTAATGAGCCGCCATCCTCAACCACCTAACCCCGTCAAATCTCTCAATCTCTATTATCAAATCTCTTTATCTCTATTTTCAAAACCCTAGTTGTCGGCCATCATAAGCCGCTACTAAATTTAAAAAAAAATCTCTCATTTTTCTGTTATCATCACGTACGTTTTCTTCTTTTATGCTAGTGATCTTGCTTAAACATATACCATATGTTTGATTTAGTTTTGTTATTTTTCTGTCTTATTTAATTTGAGGCATCTTAACATGCGGCTATGACCCTGCTCTCTATCTAATTCCTTTAAAAGTATCATCTTTTGTTTCCATCTGCTTTCTTGCGTTCTTTTCCAAAGTATCCTTTTTTGTTTCCATCTGCTTTCTTGCGTTTTTTTTCCAATCTCTTTCATTTTTTTTTTCTCTTTTCATCTAACAAATATCAACAACAACAAATAAAAGGCAAACAAATCAATCTCCTTGTGGTTTTATTTATTTTTCAAAGTCATTTTAATCACAAGTTTTATTTACTTTCCTTCTTAACTTTTGTTTCCTTCTTAAAAAAAAGAAAAAAAAAAGTTGTCATTCACATTTTTCACAACTTAACTCATATTTTACAATTACGTACTTGTTTTTCTATAAAATGAGGTTAAGCTCGTGATAAACCTGTCCGTCAAATAAGTTGTCATTCACATTTCACTTCAATCGTTTATATTAAATTCTATAAGCTGAAACTTTATAAGCTTTTAATTCTAAACAGTAAAACTAAAAAACTCCTCACAAAACCCGGCTAAAAAAAGATATTCTTTGATTATTGTCAATTCGCAGATGCTTTTATTACTCAACCTTGTAAATTTCCTAACTTCAACATAAAACCATAATACTAACAAACTACCATAAAACTATGTGATTACTAAGGAGCACTAATATCATTTATACTACATATATAAGAGAAAACATAATTGTTTAAAATTTACAAACATCAAAATAAGTAATTTAGTCAGAATATTACGTATAAAGAGAACACATTTGCTTAAAACTCAAAAACTTAAAGAATAAGAAATGTTGTTAAAATACTACATAAAAAGAGAAAACACGTTTGCTTAAAAAGTGAGTAATGTTATTAGAATAAAATACACATATTTATAAATGTCAACGCAATTTATTAAATAATAAAACACTAAATTACATTTTAAATCACTATGTTTGTCGACACTCACTTACTCCACACTCATATGTACATAAAAAAATTTTACACACAAATTAATATTATTATACACCGTCGTTCTGCTACTCAATTTTTCTTAACTGGAGCTTCCATTGTTGACAAGTAATGTCAGTCAACTAGAAGATGTTAATTTAGACTTCTAATACTATAGTATATTATAAATATAAAGGCTTTGCAGCCTATGTACACTCACGAGTTAAATTCCTTTTTTTAGTATATCTAGTTCAACAAATATCTATCATTCTCCTTATTTTATTACTCTGTATTTCTCTTCTCTCACTAGATTTCTTCCCGTACACTCAATTGTATTTTTTTTTTCCTTGTAGTATATCTAATTCAACAAATTAAACAATACAACATCTCGTTAAAACGCTGTATGAAAGAAGTAGGATGTTATCCTAACCTGAAGTTAAAAAGGCCCATTTAGGATTATTACTCAACCTTGTAAATTTCCTAACTTCAACATAAAACCATAATACTAACAAACTACCATAAAACTATGTGATTACTAAGGAGCACTAATATCATTTATACTACATATATAAGAGAAAACATAATTGTTTAATATTTACAAACATCAAATTAAGTATTTAGTTCAGAATATTACGTATAAAGAGAACACATTTGCTTAAAACTCAAAAACTTAAAGAATAAGAAATGTTGTTAAAATACTACATAAAAAGAGAAAACACGTTTGCTTAAAAAGTGAGTAATGTTATTAGAATAAAATACACATATTTATAAATGTCAACGCAATTTATTTTATATAATTAAACAACTAAAATTTCATTTTTAAATCCAACTGATTTTGTCGACACTCACTTACTCCACACTCATATGTACATAAAAAATTTTTACACACAAATTAATATTATTATACACCGTCGTTCTGCTACTCAATTTTTCTTAACTGGAGCTTCCATTGTTGACAAGTAATGTCAGTCAACTAGAAGATGTTAATTTAGACTTCTAATACTATAGTATATTATAAATATAAAGGCTTTGCAGCCTATGTACACTCACGAGTTAAATTCCTTTTTTTAGTATATCTAGTTCAACAAATATCTATCATTCTCCTTATTTTATTACTCTGTATTTCTCTTCTCTCACTAGATTTCTTCCCGTACACTCAATTGTATTTTTTTTTTCCTTGTAGTATATCTAATTCAACAAATTAAACAATACAACATCTCGTTAAAACGCTGTATGAAAGAAGTAGGATGTTATCCTAACCTGAAGTTAAAAAGGCCCATTTAGGATATGTATATCCGATTTCATAACTTATAACTAGAAAACTAATACACGTTATTATTTTTCTTTTTCTTTTTAATATTTTGAATGACAACTAACTATCTTAGAATATATACACAACAAATGCCGATTTTGATGAGCTTTTTATACAACATGTCACAAGCACTTTGGTAGTATTATTCTCTTACTATCAGTAATACAATTTCATGCAATAACTTAAAATTTCAAGAACTCATTAATAATCAATTAAGCACTAACTTTTATAAGCTCTCAACAATATTATTAAACATAAATATTCATAATTAACCCTTCAAAAAAATCATTACTTCTCTTAAAAATATGACAATGAACAAGGTTTTACTAATTCTAAATATACGCAAAGAAATGAACACAAATAAAAATTAGCGAATGCACAAGCACACGTTCACGAAGGCAAAAGACAAATGAGACTATCGTTCATTATATCTATACAAACATCAAACTTGCCAAACAATTATAGATTGTTCACTGAACATTCAGTCCATTCTCAACGATGAAAAAAATAATACTTCAAGACGCAAACTTCTTAGGGGGTAAATAATTGCACGAATGCATCTACAATTAACCGCATTAGGGTTTTCAACATTCTAGAAAGTGTTGTAAAGTGTACTTTGCCTCTCTATCCATCCTTGAAATTTCTTTGACTGTTATTTTAATATCTTAGTTACACAACAAATTTACAAGGACAGTATATATCAAAAGAAGTGTTAAAGAGCACAAATTTGACTTCGTTTTTATTATTTTAGTGGATAATCATTTTATTAAACAATAAAGCTACTACAATAATGGCTACAACTTATATTTTAATACTAGACTTAAAGGTTATCAATATAGGATTGAGATCCTCTCATGTTTAACTTGAACATGAGAGGTCATGTTAGCTTTATTGTGAGTGAAAAATAATAATAATTTATATGTTGTGGGACCTTTATTTTATTAAAATACAATTTTCCTCTCACAATAAAACTAACATGACCTTCTCATGTTCAAGTTGAACATGAGAGGATCTCAATCCATCAATATATTAATCTTTTTCATAAAAAGCATTAGTGTTAGGTTAAGCATAATAATGAATTTTTGAAATAAATGGTAGCATGTGTAAGTTGATATTCATTTCAGGTACTATAATCAATCAGTAACATGCAACCTGATTTGTTTTACAAAACTAGGTTTTCAACCCGCCCTCCGCTGCGGAGTGCGGGGTTTTTCGTTTTCGTTGTGGCGGTCTTTGTTTGAAGCTGTGGATGTTTATTCTTCTTTCTTTCTCTTTTTTTTTCTTTCTCTTTATTGCGGACGCGTCGTGCAGTGGTGCTCCTGTAAATAGGGAGATATAGGGAGATAATCAACTTTGAAATGGATAGGATGTATTAATTTCAAGCAATCCCAAGCACCCCTATAGATATCATAGAACTTTACTTTAGACAGGTTTGTAAATGATAAGTACTGATATCATGCGAGTTTGACATAGGCTTTGCTCTAGCTTCCTTCATCATCTTTGCAAGCTCCACGATGTCTCCTATGATTGGTTTCTGATGATTAAAAAAGTTTAATTACATACACATTAATAAAAATTAAGCGAAAGAGTAGTGTGCTTTAAAACATCAATGAGCATCATAATAAAAAAACTATCTTTTTTCTAAAGTGATCAAACATGATCTAGGTTATATTTTTTTCTGTAACGGGTAGAAAACTGACAAAACGGGTCAAAAATTTACTCAGCGAACAAAAAAATATATAAGACGTCATAAACTGTATCACATAAGATTGTACGCACACAAATAGCTTCACGGTATGCAGTAAATCCGTACTGACAGTGGCATACCTGCTGCAATTGTATTAGATATACGACCACCCGATATAGATGTAGCTGCCTCTATTATAATAGGATCACCGACTACAGAAAAATATAAAAACATAATGTTAATGTACAAACATACAACACTTAGCATATACAAAACTATATTAGTGACATCTAAAATCCAACTAAAATGACATATCTTACTGCGTAAATACTTAAGTAATTTAAAAAAAGTTATAAATTTAAAGAGCACTACCCCTTTGTTTATATATATATATATATATATATCAGCACGTTTTTGGCTGCGATCAAACTTTTTTGTAAAGGGTAATATATTGCAACTTTAGTATTACTCTGATTAGGGTTCTAATTATGCTAAGAAACATAGAGAGAAATTGTTAGATACCTCGTGACCTCCTTAGTGAGGTTGCTTTGTGGTTTTCTTTGGGGGTTGGGCAATAAAGAAAATATTTTACGAAGGAGTAATAAAAAATCAACGAAGTAAGATGATTGTCGGAAATATTACCTTTTGTTGTTAGTCTCTTTGATTTTCTCTCGTGACCGAACAAAATGTAACGCCATATAACGGATGTACCTACTGTATGTATGATACAGAGTTTCGGATCATCCTGAAGAGAATATTCATATGTAAACCCCATCACATAATTTTGATAGTTATCTTGAAAAAATGTTGTGAAAGGACATTTGTAAAAGCAATAAAACAAACATGGCCGATCAGGATCTTGGCTTCAGTATAGCGTTTGGACAACTTCTTGGATCTTTTTTCACTGTCCCTCTACGTGATTTCATGAACCTTAACAAACCAAGTTAGGAAAAAAAGGATAAGCTTAACAATTCAAAAAGATAAAAGTTGTATTACATAAATACTGTACTGATATCGGGTTGTCCCTACTTTTTTTACAAAAAATGAGCTTTGGCTGATTCTACTCCCGTTGATAAATGCTTAATTGCTTATAAAATACCTGGGTTTTTGCCAATTAAAAGCTCAAAGAAAATGGCAAAAGAATAGAAAAATTTGTGCTTTTGTTGAATAATGTGCAGGAAGGATATAAAAGGACAAAAGAAGCAAAACTAACAGTCAAAAAAACCGCACAAGAAACAGGGGAAATGACAAGACAATGAGTGAAGACGGGAAGACAATCAAAAGCCGGATCAGCCCGATACAGCAAGAAAGGAAGTCAAAGGCCAAAATAATAAAGCAAGGGATAATAATGACAATAGTGTCAAAGTTTAAAGGCCTATTGTTGAAGTTTTGGAAGTTCAAGGGACTAAGATTGCAAATAGTAGAAAGTTGTTTGTGAAGGTGGAAATGATGATTAAAAAACACAAGGTTCCAATGCTGTCAATTCCAAAACATTTTTTCACTACCAAAAGAGCAAAGCAATTCGCAGGACTGAAAGTGCAATCTTCAAAGATTTAAACAGATAAACGCCGCTTTTTAAACTGCTTCTACCTACATCAACTGAATTCCCGCCACTGTTCCACAAACAACCCAAACTTCACCAAACCTTCCCCGCTCCCTTTCTTCTTCAATCAACCTCGTATTAAACCCTCCTCAACATCACCTCAGTCTACGTGTCAAGCCTTTCGATTGGTTGAACACCTTCATCTACATCATCAATTACGGCCATCAAATGGACTCGAAATTGATTCAAGGGCCAAGATTAAGTGGAAGTTTCGAGAATTCTCACTCCATCTCTTTTCAATCTCTATAAATAGAAGCTTAGGGTTCATATTTTTCGGTGGTTGTATGTGTTTTAAATTTTTAGTTTGTATTTTCTCTCAATTTTTAAGACACTTACTTTCATATTTTAGCCATTAGCTTTAAGCCATTTGTACTCTTCTTTCTTTAGCTTTGTACTTCATACATATTTGAGTAATCACATTTAGTTTTCACGTTTCATTGTCCTTTGTTTTCAATTTTAAGTCGAATTTACTCAATAAGCTCTCAATAAGCTCATTTGAGCTTATTACTGTTGATAAGCTCAAATTCAGTCAAACTTTGTTTAGAATCATTCCTTTACTCATTCTTAACAATTTGAATCAAAATAATGATAACTTGAGGCATTTGAGTTCATTTTGAAGCAACAAGGAGTTATAAGCTGACAAAAGCTTATTGAGCTTGAATGCTTAAGGTTTAGAGGCTAAAGAGCCATTCACTCTACAAGAGTGGCTTAAGTGCTGAGACTCCAAAATTCTCAAGGTTACATTTCTCATATTTCATTTAGCTTAATTTTAGCTTAAATCAGTTGCTAATTACTATTCATTCTTACTTAATTCTCTGCAATCATGTTGTTTAGGCTTGGTAATTAGCTGTTTTGAGTGTTCATTTGAATAAATTTGGTAATCTTATTTTATATATAATTCTGTATTTAGTGTTACTAACTTAAAGAGTAACTTGCTTAATTTCACACATACAGACTTCAGGTTTTTTAGTTTAAAAAGCTTAAAGTAGGTGAATGAAATTTAGTGTGAGTGGATAAAAGGCTCTTAAGCTTGTTTTAGTTTTAAAATAGAATTTGTGTGCTACTCAGTTTGTCAAGGTCCATATAAGGGGTGTTTGGATCTAGATGATTTTGGACTCCTAAAGTCAAAGTTATCCTAGTCTAATTCTATCATTTCAGCTGAGTTAGGTCATGTTAACAAGGCTTTTTTAAATAGTTTTTAGAAGGTTAGCTTTTTAGAATAGAATTACAAAAGTTTAGTGTGTTTTACAATCCTTGACTTTACACCAGCCGGCAATTTTTCTGCTATTAGTAATTTTAGATTTAAGAATTGTAAGAGCATCTTAGAGCTTCAAAAGTTGATTTGAGTTTAATTAGGAACATGTAGTGAACTGTTTTAGGTACCTTTAGCTCTCAAAGTTCCTTTATTGCATTGGATGTATCTAGTCAAGTTTAAACAGCCAACCTTAACATAGCCAACAGCAGGGTTAAAGGTTGTTTTTTTTCCACCTTTTGAAATTTCATTTCATGTGAAATTTTGAAAAACCTTTATTACCTAGGTTGATTAAAGGTAAGTAGGGTAGCTTATTGTTAGAATTTCAGCATTAGAGGTTTAAAAATAAGCAGTGTAGCTTATTTGAAAAAGCATTCTCAGACATAAGCTAAAACTAGCACCTTTTAATATCATTTCTCTTGTTATTTTGGTTTAAACTTAGCTTATTTCTTTTTAAATATCTCTAGTATACATATAAGCACATTTAGATCTTTTTGATTCATTTTCAGTAAACTAATAAGCTAGGAATAAGCTAAAACTCAAAAAGATAGGAAAAACTCTAGTTTCTGTAATCAGTTTCAAATTGTTAATTTTCAAGCCTTATCTATTTGTCAAAGTGTAAAGTGTCTTTATTAAGTTGATTAAGATTAAGTCCTCTATAGTTTGTAGTTTTTTTTGAGTTTTAGCTGAAACTCACTTTTTCAATAAGCCAAAAATAAGCTAAATCGTAGGGTTTGTTTTGTCATTGCTTGATAGTATAGGGTTACCCGTTTACACTATTGTGTAAATTTGAAATATTTTGGCCGCCTACCCTTTACTTTCCCTTATTGCATTTTCTACCCTGTCGTTTTAGTTTAAATAAAAATAGTTTTATATTTTTATAAATTAGTTTTATAAAATTAGGGTTTAGTTTTAATTGTAAAAATTAGAGCTCAATTAGGGTATAAAAATTGGGGCTTTTTGTTCTATTAATTTTCTGCACCATTTTAGTATTTTAAAATCATTTTTCCATATTTTTCCAGTTAAATTTGTAATTTCTAGGAATTAAAATAGATTTTAGTTAATTCCTTTTTCTTAGAAAAATCATAAAAAATAGAAAAATAGTTGAAAAATTAAAATTCTTTTTGTGAAAATTTTCTTTTTAAAATTTGTGATTTTTTTAGGTATAAAGTTTGCTATAAAAAGTCATGCCTTAAATTTTAAATTTCATTTTTAGCTCGCCGTTTTTAATTTCGTTGAATTTAAATTTCGAGCTAGTTATTGTTCTTATTTAGTGATATTATATTTGTAGTGTAATCAATAGTTCAAATATCTTTTTTCTTTTAACCGATACCGAATCTTTCCCAATCTCAATTCACGATTTGGATTGGGTACACGACCCGGTAGTACTATACTTCCGGATATAAAATATACATAGTGTTGTTTTCATTTTGATCCGCCTCCCTGACGGGACGATTCGTTTCGTTAAGATAGGAGATTTTTACCTTATATTTGTCTCTCTTGTTTGAGAAGTATTTTGGAAAGAAATTTTCACGGGATTAATACTATACGTATATAAATTTGTTTGTTTGCTACAACATCAAATTTTGGCGCCGCTGCCGGGGATCTCGTGAACGATTTTTGAAGAATATTCGTTGAAGTAGAGTTTTGAAGACCCTTCCTTTGGAAGTTATTTTGTTATTTTTGTATAAAAATATAAAAAGTTCATTAATTCGATTCCTATCGAATTAGTTAAAAAAATAAAATAATAATAAATATTTGTTGTTACTAGATATCCATCTTATACCAATTCTCAAATAAACTCAACAAAACTAATCGTAAGTTATTGCGAAGTTCGTCGGACCTTTAGTGTACAAGACTGATTATGGTGAGTTTTAAGGAAAAATGGTATCTATTCTCTAAGTGTTTTTGCGGCTCGCAAGCTTTTCCTGCTCGCTTGTGCGTAATATTGTAGACTTTCACTTATCGTGAAGCTTGTAATAAACGATTACCAAAAATATTTTTGTTTTCATTCTTAATAAATTTACTAAAATATTTAATTTCCCCATAAAAGAATCTTCTCAATCTCAAATTCTTTAATTTTCTTAGTAGTATTCGGGAAAAGACTAAAAAATATTATTCTTATTACTCTTATTTGTTTAATTCTCCATTTTTTCTTATCCTCTATAATGTTTAAAAATTTCCTTTTGGCGCCTAAATCGTTCAAAATCACCTTTTTGAAATCTAAGAATGTTTAGACTTGTGGAAGTTGGTACAATATAGATTGTTGCTCAATTGGAATTCTTAATGATCTGAGAATTGTTCCCTAGCAGACTCTCTATCTGCACTGTGTTCGGTGTGTGGATACCCCGGTCGATGGTTTCTCGTATTGTCTTGGATGGTATCTTGTACGTATGATTCTCGAAAATGATTTGCTGTCTGATTGTGTTGTATATGAAAATTATTTCTTAACTTTCAAGTTACTTCCGAGTCTTAATTTGTCATTTACCATAGTTGTTATTGCTCCTAGAGTGCCATCGTTGTTGATTCAAGGACCCCTGGTGTTAATATTTCTCATAAATATTCCTCCACAAACGACATTTATTGGTGTTTGGTGCGGGGGGAGGCTTTTAATGGAATTTATTGGGATCTATGATTTTGTGAATCTTGTGGATATGGTGCTCTTGTCGGGTTCTTATTGTCAACATTCTTAGGTGACGTGCTTTTGTGTGAGGGATTCGTGGGGGGTGGGAGTACGCGTATGTTGGCTGGTGGACACAATACTTGTTGCTGTTTAGCGAGGCAATATTAATTGTGAAGGCGGGGGGTTTAGGGGGGGGTAAGATGTGTAGGTACATTGGGCGACCGGGGATGTTCACTAGCGGTGTGGTTGGAGATGGAGGACAGGGGGGGGGTTGGAGAAGGGGGAGGGGGGGGAGGGGGGAGGGGCAGGGGCTTCTGGGGCGGGGCGGGCCAAGGGGGGGGGGTGAGGGAGGTGAGGGGGTGTGAGGATTTTATTTTTTTTTTACTTTTATTTTTTTATTTTTTTTTTATCTCATTCTTTTTATTTCTATCTCTTCTTTTTTTTTCTGTTTTTTTTTCCATCCTTTCTTTTTCATTTCCTTTTTGTTCTCTTTATTTTTTTACCAATATTTTTATTTTTCTTCTTTCTTTTCATTTTTTCCGATTTTTTAATTTTCTTTTTTTATTTTGATTTATTTTTTATCGGACCAATTTTTAACCCCCGAAGTTTTCCAGTATGTATATAGACTTCTCCGGTTAGAAGTATGGAAATGCTTCATTGTCAAACGGGATCTTATTAGAAGCTATGCAAAACTTTCTTGAAGAAGTATGAATCACATACCTCATAATGAAATAAGAGCATCTAGTTATTGCTTGCGGAGGAGAAATTTTTGAAGATTCAAGCTATGGTTGTGGATAGAAGAGCAACTCAACTGAGTTTTGCAGAATTGTTGCAATGTCTTACTTAAGGATTTACAAAATCCTTATGAAATTAAACTAAGCAAGAAACTCCTATACCAAATTCAGAAAGATCTTGAAAGTAAGGTATTGCGAACTGCTTGCTGAGGAGAGACTTCACAAATGCTTATCAGGCCTTAAATGAAAGTCATCTACTCAAGAGAAATGAGAAATCCAAGATTTGGAGATCGGATAAGCAGCAGTGTTGAAGAGATGAAAAGCATGGATGAATGATTTAGGAATAAGAGAAATTCGGAACGGAGGAGAGTCGATATTTGATTATAGAAGGAATGTGAAAGATAAGTTTTATGGCTTAAGGATAATCAATGGTCTAAGCATTTGAATTTCGTAAAATCATAAAAGAAGCAGAAGAGCTTTAGAGATTCTGAAGCTAGAGCTCGATTCAAAAGATTATCATTTGGCGATGATGACGATGATTTAGGATTTTATGCGGTTATCGAATACGATACACGCTCCGTTTCACAAAACATGAGCCCATAGGGATTCACTCATAATGGGAGCGGACATATTAACACTATTCACGGAAACCGGAGACGATTAGTGTTGAGACTCTTGTTTCAAACCCAAGTGAGTCCTATGACTTTAGTTTGGGGGAGTGTAATTTGTTCGACATCGATGATTCCTATTACGAGAAGTCCACGAGTAGACTTGCTCATCTTGCTCCGATTTTGCCAGAAATCGTTGAAGTTTGTGTCGATGACGATGATACCGATGACGATTCTATTCCTTTAGGAGATATTATTGCTCGACCTAAAGCAATTACACCAGATTACCTGATAGAGGAGCCCGGATAACTTTTAAGTATGGAGGACGAGCTCTTGACACTATTCCTTAGTGTTGAGAACCTTTTTTGTTCCAATCCCAAGAGAGTTTCGTAGGGTCTTTACCGACAATGAAAGCGAGTGTGATATGCCTGTTTGTGATGAATTTTCTGATTTTTACGGTTTTCTAATCCTCTTTTCGATTCTAACGACAACTTCTCTAGTGATGATGAGTCAGTATCCGAAGAGGAAATTCAAAAGGATATGAATTTATTTTTTTCCTACATTTCAGCTTTATGTATTGACGATGAATCATTACAAATGAAAAGTAATCTTCTTTCTAAAAAGGATTTAGACGAAATTATCCTAATTCCACCGGGATTGATGGAAACCGTGCTTTTTAACAGCCGAATCTGATTTTTAGAATCTCTACTAAATCGTGGATCTCCGATTGATTCTTCAAAGACCGATTTATTTTTGATGAATTTTCTGTTTCCTCGACTTCAGGTCAAGAACATATTCTGAAAATGTTGATGCAATTATGAGTCTCTCTACTTATTCTCCTATCACCGTTGAGAATAGTGATCTCTTATAGAGGAGATCGAATTAATTTCTTTCCACCTGCTTCCGATGACTCGATGCCACGAGGCATTGAGAGCTGGACGAACGATTATGACTCGGAAAAGGGGGGGATTTTTTTGATTTTCTTGAAGTAAGAATTGATCATCAATGATTCTCCCTTCACGAAAAATTGAGTCATATACCTTGATGGTTTTGGGTAATCTGGAATCACCGGTTGTTAAGAGTTGTTTTTGATATTGAGCCGTAGCGGCCGTGACGAATGATTTTGATGTGCTTAATAATGATGATTTTTTTGATTCGGGGGAAGGTGAAAATGTTGAATCTCTAAATGTTGAAGAGGAAGATTCCTTCACATTTACTATCATCGATATTTTCTAACATTTGTCATCTATCCCGGAGGTTTTTACCATATCTTACTCCACGGGGCTTGAGATAAGTTTTCAATCCGGGTATTTGTGATAATTTGCTTACAAGGAAGAGTTCTTTAACTCTTGATGTTTTTGACCCACTCCACCCACCCTTAATGGACTTTTATGTTACCAAAGCATTTTCTGGGTTCATTTTTCTCTTGAACATCTTGTCTAAAAAGTTTTTTGAACCGGAGCAATAAAAAATGCCCCACCACACCACCCCCTCCCCCCCTTGTTATTCCGTTCATCTTCGGTATATCTTTCCATCTCTAGTTTGGTGTGGAGGTTTCCTCCTCTTAGATTTTCTTTACCCTTTTATTATCACCATGAATGACCTTGTTTGGGAAGAGTCAAGCGAGGGGACTTCTATAATAAACTAGCGCTTCGTGGGAGGCTCCCCATGCTTTAAATCCTTTTATTTTTCTTTTGATTTTTCTCTTTGTTCCCCTTAAGGCAAATCAATTCAGGGTCGAGTATAGTCTTGTACTCGGTTAACAAAAACTAAAAGCCGTTTTAGAGAAAAATTTTGAGCTAACAATGTATATAAAATAGAGCGGAGCTTGTTCTTTGTAGTTTCTTGTTGGTTGTTCTGTGATTTTTGTCTAGTTTCGGCTTTTTGAAGCTTCATGGTTCAATATTGGGGAAGGACAATAGCATAGTGCCTACATTTCATTGATGATCTCCAAATCTTATCTTCATAAATGTGGGAATCTCTTATCCTTGTCATATCGAACTAACATCTTATTCTTTTGGCATAACATAGGAATTTTTGTTATAGATTCCTTTTGACCCTTATTTTTAAATTTGAGACAATGTTTCATTTTAGTTTGGGGTAAGGATATTCTTCGATATTGACTTGCACTTCAGCAGCCTTGTTTGAATCTTTTTGAATTACCTTTTTGAGAAAAAGTGAAAAATTTTAAATTTTTGCTTACAAGAAAAGCTCAAAAGAAGCTTAGTTTGGAAAAAAACACCACTTTTTGGTAGTCCGTTGGTGAGAAATAGGAGTTAATTTTGACTTGACCGGGTGAAAAATGCCCTAGCTAGTTCTTTAACCTACCTTTTGTGGGGCCAAGCTTTCACAAATCCTTTGCTTTGGGATTTATAAAATGTGCAAGAACAAGAAATGATGTAGTTAAATATAAGTGTATTTGCTTAAGCAAGGTTTATTTGGAAAACCTAAAGCTTATATGAATGATTTGTGTCTTTTTACTCCCACAAGCTCTTAACACACTTAATCATACGTGCTCTTTTTAATTTAGCTAAGTCAACCAATGTCTTTAGAAAAAGTCTTACATTTTGAAAAAGAATTCATTTTAATATGTAAGTAAGATTTTTGGTTTCAAATTTATAAGTTGATTTTCTAAAATGAAAATTTTCCATTCATCAAAAAAAATTATAATTATAAAAACGGATGGCACAATGAAGGCAATTCTAATGCATAGCATTATTTTTCGTGCAATGATGCATTCACAAAAAATAGAATAATAATAAGCGTATATTATAGTTTTAATCGTTGGCCCGTATCCAAGTTGAGGAGAGTAGACTCGGATGGGGTCGCAACTAAGGATTAAAACTATGTACGTGGAATCAAGGTTCGTAGGCATTCATCACTAGGGAGCGCGGCCTAGGTGATGATTGCAACTAAGGGACTTTGGATTCTAGGCTTTGTAGGAAAAAGGGGTTGTGTTGTCGGATAAACCTAAACGTTAACAGCGGAGTGGGGGGTTCGAAAATAAGAACACCGTTGTTGATGCGACTATCCTATTTGGAGAAAGGCCTAGTAGGGGTTTCGGAACTAAGAACAACATTCCTACTTGCAAAAAAAAATAAAAATATTATAGTATATGGAAAATAAAGATTATGGTTAAAAAATTTCATTTTTCTCAAAATCAATTTATAAGTTTTGTTATCTCTAATCTCTTTTAGTTGAGTCGTGGTTTATCTATGTTATTAACATTTAAGCTCACAAGGCTTATTTGTAAAGCTTAGATGAATTTCAACTATGAAGATAAATTGATCTATGGTTGAGTTAAAAAGAGTGCACACATCTTAATCATTAATTGTATATTAAAATTACCCGGGATTTTGCCAAATAAAAGCCAAGAAAATGCCAAAAGAATAGAAAAATGTGTGCTTTTGTGATAATTGTGCAGGAAAGGATATAAAGGACAAAAAGAAGCAAAAACAGTCAAAAACCGACAAGAAACGGGAAAAGACAAGACAAAGAGTGAAGACGGAAAGACAATCAAAAGCCGGATCAGCCCGATACAGCAAGGGAAGGAAGTCAAGGCCAAAATAATAAGGGCCAAGATAATAATGACAAGTGTTCAAAGTTTAAAGGCCTATTTTGAAGTTTTGAAGTTCAAGGACTAAGATTGCAAATAGTGGAAAGTTGTTTGTGAAGTGGAAAATGAAGATAAAAACCACAAGGACCAATGCTGTCAATTCCAAAACAATTTTTACACTACAAAAGAGCAAAGCAATCGCAGGGACTGAAAGTGCAAACTCTTCAAAGATTTAAACAGAAAAACGCGCTTTTAAACTGCCTCTAACTACCTCAACTGAATTTCCCGCCACTTTCCACAAAACAGCTTTACCCAACTTCACAACCCTTCCCGTTCACTTTTCTTTTCTTCAAACTAGTATTTAAACCCTCCTCCACATCACCTAGCTACGTGTCAAGCCTTGATTCGGTTCGAACCACCTCAATTTCTACATCATCAAACGGCCACAAATGACTCGAAATTGATCAAGGGCCAAGATTAAGTGGAAGTTTCAAGAATTCTACTCCTCTCTTTTTCAATCCTCTATAAATAGAAGCTTAGGGCTCATATTTTTAAGTTGTTGTATGTGTTTTCAATTTTCAGCTTGTATTTTCTCTCAATTTTAAGCACTTACTTTCAAATTTTTAGCAATTAGCTTTAAGCATTTGTACTCTCTTTCTTTAAGCTTGTACTTCATCTATTTGAGTAATCACATTTAGTTTTCACGTTTCATTGTCCTTTGTTTTCAATTTTAAGTCGAATTTACTCAATAAGCTCTCAATAAGCTCATTTGAGCTTATTACTGTTGATAAGCTCAAATTCAGTCAAACTTTGTTTAGAATCATTCCTTTACTCATTCTTAACAATTTGAATCAAAATAATGATAACTTGAGGCATTTGAGTTCATTTTGAAGCAACAAGGAGTTATAAGCTGACAAGAGCTTATTGAGCTTGAATGCTCAAGGTTTAGAGGCTAAGGAGCCATTAGGATTGTGTTTTCCAAAGCCACTCACTCTACAAGAGTGGCTTAAGTGCTGAGACTCCAAAATTCTCAAGGTTACATTTCTCATATTTCATTTAGCTTAATTTTAGCTTAAATCAGTTGCTTATTTCTATTAAATTTTGTTTAATTCTTTTCAAATATGTTTGTTTAGGTTTGATATTTAGCTGTTTTTAAGTTTCATTAGAATAAATTTGAGTAATCTCAATTTCTCATATAACACTGTCATTTAGTGTTAATAGCTTAGGAGAGAAACTAGCTTAATTTCACACATAAGCTGTAGGTTTTATAGTTTAAAAAGCTTAAGTAGGTGAAATTTAGTGTGAGTGGATAAAAGGCTTAAGCAGTTTTAGTTTTCAAATAGAATTTGAGTGCTACTTAGTTTTGACAGTCACTATAAGGGAGTTTGTGTTTGGATCTAGATGATTTGACTCCTAAAGTAAAAGTAATCCTGCTAATTTATAATTCAGCTGAGTTGGGTCATTTTACAGGTTTTAATAGTTTTTAGAAGTTAGCTTTTGGAATTACAAAAGTTTAGGAGTGTTAAAACCTTGACTTTACACCAGCGGCAATTTTAGCGTATAAGTAATTTTAGATTTTAAGGAATTTTTTTAAGAGCATCTTAGAGTTCAAAGTTGATTTGTTTACTTTAGGAACATTTAGTGAACATGTTTTAGGAACTTTAAGCTTTCTCAATGTTTACTGGCATTGAAGTATTAGTCAGTTCTATCAGCAACAATACATAGCAGCAGGGTTAAGTTTGTTTTTTTTCCCCTTTTTGAATTTTCATTTCCATGTGAAATTTTGAAAAACCTTTTACCTAGGTTGATTCAAGGTAAGTAGGGTAGCTTATTGTTAGAATTTCAGCATTAGAGGTTTAAAAATAAGCAGTTTAGCTTATTTGAAAAAGCATTCTCAGACATAAGCTAAAACTAGCACCTTTTAATATCATTTCTCTTGTTATTTTGGTTAAAACTTAGCTTATTTCTTTTCAAACATCTCTAGTATACATCATAAGCACCATTTAGCATCTTTTAGATTTCATTTTCAGTAACTAATAAGCTAGGAATAAGCTAAAACTCAAAAAGTTAGGAAAACCTATAGTTTCTGTAATCAGTTTCAAAAGGCTTAATTTCTAGCTTATCTAGTTGTCAAAAAGTGGAAAGAAAGACAAAAACTGCCTTCATTAAAGTTGTTAAGAATAAGCTAGTTAACAAGTTTGTAGTTTTGAGTTTTTGCTGAAACTCAATTTTTTAATAAGCCAAAATAAGCTAGATCGTAGGGTTTGTTTTGTAATTTCTAGATAGTATAGGGTTACCCGTTTACACTATTGTGTAAATTTGAAATATTTTGGCCGCCTACCCTTTACTTTCCCTTATTGCATTTTCTACCCTGTCGTTTTAGTTTAAATAAAATAGTTTTAAATTTTTAGAAATTAGTTTTATAAAATTAGGTTTTTAGTTTTAATTGATAAAATTAGATCACAATTAGCTTATAAAAATTAGGGCTTTTAGTTCCAATAAATTTCTGCACCTTTTTAGTTTTTAAAAACCATTTTTCCATATTTTTCCAGTTAAATTTGTATTTTCTAGGAATTAAAATAGATTTTAGTTAATTTCTTTTTCTTAGAAAAATCATAAAAAATAGAAAAATAGTTAAAAAATTCCAATTCTTTTTCCTAAAATTTTCTTTTTAAATTTGTGATTTTTAGGTATAAAGTTTGCTAAAAGTCGTGCCTTAGATTTTAAATTTCATTTTTAGCTCGCGTTTTTACTTTTCGTGCATTTAAATTTCGAGCTAGTTAATTGTTCTTAATTCGTGCTATTATATTTGTAGTGTAATCAATAGTTCAAAAATCCTTTATCATTCTTAACTCGAATCCGAATTTTCCTAATTCTCAATTCACGATTTCATTAGGACAACGACACCGTGTAGTACAATCCTTCCAGGATATAAAAATTACATATTGTGTTTCTTTTTGTGAGATATTTAACAATTCAAAAAGATAAAAGTTGTATTACATAAATACTGTACTGATATCGGGTTGTCCCTACTTTTTTTACAAAAAATGAGCTTTGGCAGATTTAACCCGTCAATCCTAAACTAAAACCAAACAGTGTCAAGCCATTTAGACCCGTTACCCACTCAAGGGATTACCTATAGGCAAAACCTGCTAAAGTACTGCTGTCACAACAAACATTTAAATTTAAGTTCATCCATCACCTAAACAATTACAAATCTGACATACATCATGACCCATAAATTTCTATTGTTCAATGTGGGCACTTTACTAATTTTCACCCTTATAGTCTTAATGGATTTCATTGACATTGGTAATACGTACGCTAACTCAGTTATTGCAAATGTTAGCGAACTATATGTTCGTGACCAGAACCACTTTTTCATTAAATCTACTCATCCTCATAACTCAAGAAGTCAACAACACGTATTATGCAAAAAATACCTGGAAAATAGAAACTATATAGAATTGATCACCTGAGTTCTTCCACGCGCAATGTTCTCTCGAACGTTTAAATGCAAAGACTTTGCAATGTTTGGTTTCCTGGACTCAACCTCATAAATCTTATCTTGTGCCCTAAAAAAATAGAAGACACAGTTAAAAATGAAAATCACACTCCACATAACCAAAAATTTACCTGCATACTATCTTTATTTAAATGGATCGGCAGAACGGTTTACATAGGGAGTTTACACGTTCAACTGACTTGTTCTCACTCTCGCCTGCAATATCATGCAACTACTTTCTTCCTTCAAACTTATGAAACCAACTGCCCGTACGCCTACTCCTCTTTCCAATGTCTAATTCTGGATACCTGTAAAATTTCAATACACTTTTAAATAAATGCAAAAGATTAAACTAAAATCATGAAATGGTTGATATATAAACGATTTTAACTCACAATCTGTAGTGTTCGGTTTATTTGACTCAACCATAGGAATCTTACCTAAGGCCCTATAAAAACAGAAGCCATAGTTAAAACCGAATTCTAAACTGTGAAATACTCTACAAATTTAGGTTAGAACATGGTAGTTATACTAAGTCATAAGAATCCTTAAATTTAATAGACGTTCAACGGTTTCGTCACATGACAGAATCTTTTGAATATGTTGCCTTGTGAGATAGGTATCATACAATTATATCGAATGCAACGGATATACTTTAATTTCTTAACATAACTTTGGATTCTCTAACCTGTTTGGTATCATAAATTGTGGCATCATACAAAATCTGTAAAGCTCAGATGGAATAAGAAAACGAACCTTCGGGACAACACTTCAACGGCGTATTGTTCAGCAAGCAAGCAACATGACCAATATATGACAACACTCTTTCGCTCAAAGAGTGGAGAAAGTAATTATTTTATTATTTTGAGGCTCAGATTAGTAGGCAATCAGATATGATATGGCCGTCATGGCTGCAAACTTAGAAGCTTGCCCCGCCAAGATGCACATAATCTAAATTTTCGTAGAGATGCTTAAATATTATCATCACAACCTCTTAAAATCGTTATTGTTATCTTCTTATAAAAACTGCTTCAAAACGGCTTAAGCACATTATATTATAATTATTGGTAATCGTGAATAGCAATAAATTGCCACTTCTTCTCTCTCCATAGGCTCAACGAATCCAATTCGTATAATCGGTTTTAACGATAAAACCATAAATAAAGCCATATTATATAATTCACCTTCATATGTCGCTGCTCAAATGGGCAGACAGATCAAAAGCATTAACTTGTTTTGAAATAATTAGGCATCAAGAACAGATAAAGCAGTATGAAAGCAACTTGTCAGTTTGAGTCTGCTATACCAACAAAAAAGAAAAGTTAAAACTTTTCAAATCTAGAAATAAGGTGTTGAGCAAATAGTATAAAGCTCAGATGGAATAAGAAAATGAACCTTCAGGATAACACTTCAATGACGTATTGTTCAGCAAGCAAGCAACACTACCAATATATGACCACACTTTTTCGCTCAAAGAGTGGAGAAAGTAATTATTTTATTATTTTGAGGCTCATATTAGTAGGTAATCGGATATGATGATATGGCCGTCATGGCTGCAAACTTGGAAGCTTGCCCCGCCAAGATGCACATTATTCAAATTTTAATCGAACCCGCATACATATGCTCAAATATTATTATTACAGCCTCTTAAAATTGTTATTGTTATCTTCGTATAAAAAACAATTCAAAACACCTTAAGCATATTATAAAATTATAATACTTTAAAAAAAGGCAGAGCCGGTCAAAAATACATGATGCCCTGAGTATATGGTGCCCCAAGTGTACATGGTTCTTTACTGCTGCTACTTTGCAGTTGTAGCCCTTTTACTACTGTGGCTTCACAGCAGCTAGACAAACACTCGTTCTTATTGATACTGAGTTTAGATGTAATATTTGCTAGTTCAGGTGCATCTCTCCGATACTATAATTCATACGTGGTCGATTTCACCCCTCACGATCCAACAAACTATGGTAGTCGCAAAATAATAAACACATAACCGCGGTATTGTCCTCATCGCTAAAGAGCCTCACATAGGTAAACAATCAAAAAACACATTCAGTATAGTTGTTTTCTAGTATAGGCTCACATAGGGTAACATTTAGAAAAAAGAGGGTACATCCGACATGGCTGCAACCCTGATTGGTTGCCCCGCCAAGATACGGTAATCTCAACTTTAATCGGGCCCGTTCAAACTCATCATAGCCTTGGAATATCATACATCCATTAAAACAATCTTGGGATATTAGTATTAGTACAATATATACAAAAGGTAGGTGGAAGGCATTTAATGACAACCCGCCTCGACCCGGATCTCTTATGCATTTAATTCTAACACACGTGTCTCCCCCTATTCTTCCACTGCCTCTCTCCCACTTTCATACAACACACACAGAACCACATATTATTCAGATTTCCAGAACACACATTAAAAGTAATAGTTTTGCAAATAAAACAAATCAATTAGTGAATAACATATAAGCATATCTGAAATGGTAGTCTCTAACAAAAGACCATATCCGTACAATACAATCACATACACACCATATATACTCTGGAAAAACATGGAATCCATGTGGAAATCATGCATGTTCAGTAGACAGTGTGAGTGGATGGAGAGATTATAACCGTGAGGAAAAGTGGGAAAGAGCGAAAGAGAGAACGGGTTCATTAACTGAGATAAAAAAACCCTCATTAACTAAGATAAAAAAACACACGGGTGGTGCCGGTTTTTACATTAAATGCATTTAAGGAGCAAAACAACTACAAATGCAAATACCATGCTCGTGGTGCTGCAAGGTATGGACTACTGTTGCCCATCATGATGAAGAACGAATAAGCCGCCACAGGATAACTGTATCAAGCGTACTCAAATGCAACCAAGCATGATCGAAACATTAACAAACCAATCATCAAAACAGCGCATTATAAGCAGGCTCAAAACGCCGTTGTCAAAATGTGGGGCTCAAACTTGCGAGTGCGGGGTGGGATAATATGGTATGCGACCCGCCATGGCTGCAAGCACGAAGTCGTGCTGCCTCGCCAAGACACGGGTTGATTTTACCCTCCACGATCCATCAAACTATGGTAGTCGCAAAATAATAAAGACACAAACGCAGTGGTGTCTTCATCGCCCACAATAGATTCATCGCACACCATGGCTGCAAACACCACTCTCGTGGTGTTGCCTTGCCAAGGTACACGCTGCTTTCACTCACCATGAGCAATAACAAACAGATAAATGCGATAATATCATCATAATAAGCTAGCATGAGATAATCAAACCAAGCGTAACATGTTATCTGACAATAGAGAATCTCAACCCTTTATATATATTAAATATAATAAATATATAAATATATAATAAGAATCAAAAATCTCAATTGTAGTAAACCGGAAGTATGATTCCCGGGTCGTTATCCCCAACGAGGAATGCAATTGAAAGTCGAGAGTCATTTTGATAATCGATGCTTGAAATGAACAAGATTTAGATTGGTTTACTAAAACTACGGGAAAATTAAGGCAATTTAAAGTAAAAATAATTAAGGCACACAAATTTAAACTTAAAACGCAAACCGGGGATCCTAAAACGCGACTAATTATCAACTAAGGCAAAAATTAACCTTAAAAATGCAAATTTAATTTTTAACCTCTAAAATGACAAAAGAAAATTTTCTAAAACAGATTTAAATTTTTTTGACTTTTTTATAATTTTTTGGGAACTAAAACGTATTTAATCTATTTAAAATTCTAGAAAATGACAAATTAATTCCTAAAAATTCCAAAAAATAATTTTCTACTTTAAAAAAGTCTAAAATATCATAAAAACTCAGAAAAATATTTTTCACTACTTTTTATAATTAAAAACTAATTCCTAAAATTAATTTAAAAAGCTAAAAATGAAATTTAAAATCTAAAAATGATGAAAAAGATTTTAAACTTTGTAAACCTAAAACTATTTATTCTAAATCTAAAAACTATTTTTTTGTATTTTTCTGATTAATTAAACTATTTTTAAATGATTTTCTAGTTTTTTAAACTTCGAAAAATAACAAATTAAGTTGGAAAAATCTAAAAAAAATGCAGGAAAGTCCTAAAGGTTGTAAAGTTCATAGGAAAAATAAGCTGGTTAAGCCAGCTTATCGAATAAGCCCTAAAAAGCTAAAAATGAGCTACGAATAACTTATAACAAAAAGAGCTCAAAACGTGTATAACTAATAGATTTTGCAAGGTAGAACTGAAAAAAAACCCAAAGGCGAGTGGTAGTGAGTGTGTGTGTAAAAACGTTTGGTGAGTAGGGTAGAGGTCCCGGGTTCGAGCCCTGCTCACCTTGGGCTTCCCCTAATCCCAAACGTTTTTGTTTTTGCCATTTTTTTACAACTTTTTAGAAAACTTAAAAATAAGCAACTTTTACAAAACCACTTTTTTTATAAGCAAAAAATAAGCACAAAATTAAGCTGAAAAGGTGACAGAATAAGCTATATTATACTAAGTTACCTTGATGCTAACTGTTAAGCTATATGGGCACAAATAAGCAAATGAAAAAGAGAAATAAGCTAACACAAATGATAAGCTATATCTAAAAAGTACTTTGAACAAATTAAGCAACTAAGATAAGCTAAAATGACATAAAACTTAAAAAGCTATAAGACTTAAGATTTCTAAGCTATAATGCAAATAAGCTCAAATAAGCTCTAAACAGAAGGGAATAAGCTAAAATGGGCTTTAAACTAACCTAATAAGCTATACTAAACCTAAATTAAGCAAATGCAATAAGCTAATAAGCCTAAATAAGCAAATAAGCTTTTTGGCTAAACTGTTAAGCAAACAGCCAAAAGGGACTTTTCTAGCTTAAAAATAAGCTAGCAAACAGATCCTTATTGCTTAGTGGCTTATACCACTAAAAAACATGGCTAAAAAGCTACTTAAAACAACAATCAAAAAGCAGTTTGAAATTCAAATAAGCACTTAAAAAGCTTAATGAAAAGGCTAGTTCACACAGATTTAACACTTAGAAAATTTTTGCAATCTTCACAAATAACCACTTTTGAGCTTAAAAATAAGCACTTAAACAGAACCTTATGAACTTATAACCTACAAACAGATTGAGATTTGACCTCAAAGAGCTTATATCAACAATCAAAAGAGAGTTTGAAATTCACAATAAGCCATAGAAAGCAAATAAAAAAGTTTTTTCTTCTTTTTTCAACACTTAGTTAAACAATTGACAGAATTGGTAAAAAACTACACTAACAAATGCAGGCTATTAGACTTGATTCCAAACTTGTTTTAACACATGCATAAACACAAAAACTTCACAAAATTACAAGATTCAAAGGCACAATCAAATAAGCAAATAAAATAAGCTATAAGCTCACAAATTCAAACCACAAACGCTTGAAACCTTAAAAATGAGATTTAATACTTAAAAACTTAAACTAGCTGAATTTTTGAACTAATTTAAGCTAAACTAAATTGACTCGAGTGTCAAAATGCATTTTTGACCCATTTTCACCCATGAAAACAGTTAAACCAAACACCCCTTTAAGTTCTTAAATCCTATTTTAAACTTGATTTAAACTGATTTAAGCCACAAATTACCAAGACCAGATGTTAAATAAGACTAATAAGCAATATTAAGCATATTTAAACAACTAATAAGCAATCAAATAAGCTAAAACAGTCTGTGCTAGTTTATAAGCTTAAAGTGACAGATTATAAGAAAACTTAAACAAATGATCTCTAAACTATAAAACAAGCATAATAAGCACTAAACATCATAAGCAAACATAAATAAGCAAATATAAGAAAGCAATAAGAACAAATAAGCAGTTGAATAGTAAATAAGCTAAAAATGGAAAAATGAAGACTTACAAAGGCCCTTGCTTAAACAGGGCAAATGAGCTCAAAAGAGCTTATCTACAAGCTCTAGCTTATCAAAGATAAGCTAGTAGTGTCCATAAGCCTATCTAAGTTTGGCTTATCATCCATTAAGCTGTGGTATTTGAGGGTTGATATGTTTTTTGGTTTTTCTTAAGTACTTAATAATTTGAGTTACTTACTGAAAACAGGTTAGATAAAGGTTTAATAAAGAGCTTAATAAGAGCTTATGAAAGACTTTTAACCAAATTTAAGGAAACAACACAAATTTTTAAGCTAGATAACTGACCTATTTCATTAATTCATAAAAAGAAAATTACAATATTTAAAAGATTAAATAAAATTAACTAGGTGAAAAAAACTTAAGTAAAACTAAACGCCACGGCATTACATTTGAGACCTATTTATATTAAGCATGAAGGTTCTTGATGTGTGCTTTCTATGTGAGAGTTCTGCGGGTGTGTTTGATGTTCGGTGAGAGCCTTCAAAAGGCAATCTTGGCCATCCAAAATGAGGTAGTCCCCAAGTCATAAAGATCATAGCCTTCAATTCGTGTTTTGTTCCTTGGGAGAATAGGGGGTTAAGGGATTGCCAAAGTGGCAATAGACATGTGAGGAGGGATAAGGTTGGTCGACAAGGGGGAGAAGAAAGGGGAACAATGTCTTGGTGTATTTTGGCAGGTAGTGAGGACAGGACAACTCATTTGAAGGTTTTAGAAAAGGCAAGAATGGTCCTTGAGGGTGTATAGGTGTGTTACAATCCCAGTCCTTGAAGTGTGCATCATTGGCCCTTTTGATTGATATTTGTTTGCACCGTTAGTCCTTAAAGGACTAACGGTGTAAGGGTTAAAAGGGGGGTTGGGGGATAAGGGTGTTATAAGTGGGGAAGGGGTTTGGCCTTGTATATTGCGGCATAAAAAGGAACTTGGGCCTTTATAAGATTTATAATGTTTTAGGTTTGTAATATATAAGTGGGCTGACCTGGGCCCACTAGGTGGGTATGGGTGGGCCCACTTTTGACAATTTAGGTTTTCGAGTTCGGTTTTTGATGCTTTTTCCACTGCCACTTCCCGGGGTTGACTTTGACTTTTTTTGTTGACTTTGACTTTGACTTTTTGACTTCTCACAGTCTTTCCATTCTCGTGCTCGGTTTTGTCGTTTTGGCTTTGATTTTTGTCCTTTTCTTGGATATCCGTTTCCTGCATAATACAAATGCAAAACATACAAATACAATGTATTTTTGATACGTTTTTGGTCATTTAAGTTCGTTTTTAGTGGTCAAAGGTATGTGTAATTAAACACATACCATTATCCCATAAACTTAACCCATATCACACCAATAAGCCATACCAGTAAGCAATAAGCTAGAAAAGAGATAAGAGAAAAATGGAAAAATAAAGAGAGAAAGTAGAGAGAGAAACAAGAGAGAAAGATTAGATTAGAGAGAGAAGTAGAGGATTACAAATGCAACCAACACACTCTCCATGTGTGGAGAGGGTCCTATTTATACCCCTAGCCAACATGTAGGCGTATGGGCTTTTACTAATGGGTCGGGCTTGGCTTATCTTGGGATTTGAGCCTGAAACACGAACAATATTAGATTACAATTCAAGCCTGTTGAACCCGACTAGCCTATTACTTAACAAGACTAATTACGACTAATAAGACCGATAACATTCTTGTTCGACTTATATAAAATTAAGGCTAACATAACCAAATGCAACTGAGCATCACATCAAAATGCGCTCAAGCCATAAAAAACATAGTAAGCAACCACAACTTATATACGACTTATGAGCACATCTCATACACAGTTGATACGCAACTTATGCACGGATAAAAGGGAATCAAACACCCCTATGGTTGCAAACACCGGTTGCATTTGTTTAAATTCCATTCGGGATGCCTGACCAAGATACAGGTCGAATATCACCCACCGCCACTCATCATTCTAACTTTTATTAAAGGGTTAAGATTATTTGTAGGGCATAGTAGCTCCCCTAAAAACCAAACACATGTCAAACACCCCAATACTGGTAAGAACACTTAAAAAATCACTTTCTTTTTTAACCATGAGGTGCGGGTATGTAAAGAGTCGATAAAAGAATAAACCTCCACCATAGCTGCGAGTTTAAGATGCTCGCCTCGCCACATGCAATAGTTAACTGCAAACAGCAACAACACGGTTGCAAAACAAACACCTCAAACTCGTTGGCTACAAACACCATCAGCAAGATAACCTGCAAAAATTATCACAAAATACAAAATTAACAAAATCCCCTAATTTCAAAATTATCACGAAACCCTAATTTCAAAATATAAAAAAACCAAAAATACAACATGCATACATCTAATTATTTAAAACAATGACTCATATCAAGAATCATATCTCCAATCTTCCTCAAATTAATACCCTCAAGCCCCATCTTTAATCTCGCGTAACTGAATCCCCGAAACCATTATTTTAGTTGATTAAATTAATGGTTGAAATAGTGAACTTACAAAACGATTGACCGTCGTACCTAAGGTAGATTCCAGAGATGTGGAAAACAAACGTAATATGAAAAAAGCAATAAAAAACATAGAATGTGGAATCCACATCATATATATCATTAGTGAAAATGGAATCCAGATGGTAGCCATGCGACAAAAAAGAAGCCATGGTGAGTGAGGTGTTAGAGAGATACGGAGGGAGGAGAATTAACACCCAGGTCGGATAGGAAGTATTAATTAGAAATCGGGTCGGGGCGGGTTGCATTAAATGAATTGCAACCCTGTTCCTGCCTTTTAATAAAGTATACGTCGTATCTTCAATATTCATTTGTGACTTTAATTAATTGTAATATCTCTTCCTACATTGTTTCTTGTTAATTGCTATTTTTTATTTATACAAGTTTGCTTGTGAAAAAGTAGAGGTTCCCCTTTTAAAGCTTTAAGTTCTTGTATAAATTAAGTAAACAAGCCATCATGCAATATGATAAATGAAAATAATAATAATAGAGAGCATGAAAGATAATATATCAACACAATGCAAATATAAACACAAAATAATAGGGTTTGATGTGATCTTGTAATAGACATGGTGGCATGTTCTTGATTTAATCAAACCTCTTTAGAGATAAGATCTATTGTAATTAACCTTAGCTGATGAAAGAAGTTACTTGAGTGTTAGTGTGGACTAACTATGCGTCAAATCATACACTTTGATCTGTAGTTTATGGAAGGTGATTAGTTCATCATTATGAGATAATAATCATTATGGTTTCGTGGCCTTGGTTCGTGATTCATGATGATGGTGATAAATGTTTACAACTGTTCATGCTTGCTTGTTTGCATAAGGTATGTAATATATTGTTTATAAGTGATTAATTAATTGCTGGTGTATATGCATTCACGAGAGAAATTTTGTATGTGTAAATAAGTGATTTAATTAAGTCTTATGTTGTGTGATTTAATTTGATTAGTTGCATAGTTAACTATTAAATTAAACGAGGGTTACATCAGCCGCGCATTACGATGAAGCATATTAACATGCACATATTTGTTCGGGGCTCAAATCCATATATAAGCTTGCTTTACTTAAAAATGTTACATGCATTACCAAAAAGAATATCAAGAATCCTCAACGTTATTTATAATTTTTATACCTCTACAAATCCAGACTCTATATTTAGTCCACATAATATAAAAGGCGATACCATAGGTTTAGCATAAGATAAAACACAAAACGCTGACAATGACTTGCATTGGCAGTTCGCTTCCAGAAAGTACACATCTCAATAAGCCTTTTTTTTGACACTAGAGTTTATGTCAACAATTTCAAATATTAACAGAACTTCATATTTACAGATCCCACTTTCAAGTGTTGATGGTTCTTGCAATTTTAATGTAGTAGTAAAAATAAACCGACCATAAATAGTTAAAAGCTTTGCCATCCGGTAGTCCAAGCTAATGCATCTCACATCAACATGTGTAAGCCTCACAGAGGTGGTACATCAATACAGACATATTTCGCAACACAAATCCCTATTTTTGTCTCATATAAAGTCTGCATATTGATTTTTTTCCATCCTCCTCATTTCATTATTATAACACATACTTTAGTTTTCTTAATTATCCTGCTTAGATAATGAAACAACACATTAATAATCAAGCGAAGACTGGTCATGCCTAATATTAGCTAATCTATTATCATAAAAATAAATACATCTAACTGAAATATCAATTTGCTCAACCTTTAAATCCACAATAAATGTTTTGTTTAATGTGTTTATAACAACAAATCTTATTCTCGTAAATGAATCAGGATTATTCCTAGGAAATACGATATCCTTTTAAATCATCCGCAATAAAAGTACACGTCGACAAATTTACGATTCATTTCCCCAAAAAACTAATTTCAATTAAAACCAAAATTACACTTACAATAGATATGTCATTTTTGTTTATCCGTTAACCAAAACACGTAGCTCTTGGAAACTAAAAACCTAACGCCTCAAAATCTAAGAATCTTTAGTCCAACTAAAAGTCACATCAAGCCAACCACAACAACGTTGTTCATCTTAAAGATGAACATCAGTAACTGCAATAACAGTTTGATTAACTTTCCAAACGACTATAAATATTTCAGTAAACATAGCAAGGGATTAATTTTCATTTGAACATGTTGGTGCAACAATGACTAGGATCTCTTTTATCTTTTGACGATGACAAATAAACGTTCGGATCACGTAAAATAACAATCGATAACCAAAATCCGAAAAACCAGGAACTTTGTTCCAGGCAGACTAATGGTGCGTCAGCGCGCCAGGGGCTGTCCCGACTTTGCAGATTTTGTTTTATCGGCTTTTCTCTTACCAAACATATGTGGAAATTTCAATAAAGGTATGTACATTATACTTGAGCATTTAGGAACACTCCAAATTAGGTTTAGACTTAGAGAGGAGCAAAAACAAATCCTCCTGATAACGCTCTAAATATACATAAAATATCCCTCACTAATACGCCATTTATCTATATAAATATATAAAATATTATGTCTTTAGATACTTATTTGTGTAATAATTATTTCAGGAATAAAGGAAGCAAGAAGGACTGAAAATGTAAAGAATGATCATTACATATGTTAACGACTGTTAAAAGAAAAGACTTAGAAGAAAATAAAGAAAATAGGACCCAAGTACAGAGCACTTATGTGAAAGTACGGCGTACTTGTGAACGAGGGAATTGCAATTAATCCAAAGACGAAGTACGACGAACTTCTGAGAAAGTGCGGCGCACTTTTACCTGTAGTTACGAAAATAATAATCATTACTCCTTGCATTGATTGGAGACCGATCATTTTCTTACAAACCTTCTTACCCACGTTCATGAGGAGTCCTAGAGTCTATAAAATGCAGCCCTATGCTTGGGTTTTCAAAAGGAAGTAATAACAAGTCATAAGAATCAAAAGAAAGAAGAATATGATAAACTAACCTCTAGTTCATCCCATTCCACTTGTTCACACCACCAAGAGGATGAATTTGAAGTTACTTTCCGCTTGTTAGTTTCTGTAACAGAGAGGCTATAGGGTCGGATTAGTTGTTTGGGTATTCTATAGTTTTCGTTTGGGAAAACTCATGTAAACGCATTAGTGCTTGTGAAACTTTGGTATAATTATATTATCCCTTTAATATGATTTTCATTGATTTTATGAAGCTCATTATGTGTTTTATTTCCTTGATTGTGGAGTAGTCTTATTATGTTTGTTTGGGCAAAGTAGAATATATGATGTGAACATATTATGGATAAATGCTTATGATCGTATGAATGATATGCTCGATATTGCTGTGCTTAGATCATTAATAAATGTTTGATTTATCATTATGATAGAATTGGGTCGAAAGGCTCTATTGCTTTGTGTTTTGATTTTACAACTAGTAAACCAGTTACTACAAGTACGCAACAGATTGAATCTAGTTTGATATTAAGAATTAACACACAAATAAAGTAAGTAACACTAACCTTTGTTTAATGACAAAAGTCAATTAAACGAGAATCTTGATCTTGAAAACTTAGTGATTAAGTTATCACCTCTACGATTGCTCACACAACACGTCAAACAAGCACGCCACGATGCTAGTCTTCACTTCACGTCTTACAAACACCTAGTGTATACTTATTTTTCTTGGATTTAAAACCACAACTCTCTTTTGTAGCTTCAACCGAAAATCAAAAACCCTAATTAGGATTTTAACCAAATTCGGTTAATAGGAAAAAGCAATAACTGAAACCCTAATTCGGTTTCTATATGTTGTCACCTTTAAGAAATAGTAAACCAATCCTTGAAGCTTCTATAAATGATGTTGTGGGAAATAAAATCGCACCAATAACCCTAAAGGGTTTAACTGAAATTGCTTGAATGAGATGGAACCGAAATCCTATTTAGGGATTAATCAAAATTGGTTCTAGGGAAAAGAGAGATCACCGAAAACCTTTAGGTAGATTTAGGTTTTTTTAGAATGAATGAATTGTGAGCTAGGATATGGGTGTTTATATAGGCACTCAATCCTATTCCTTAGTGAACAAAGAAACCACAATTCTTTCCTTTTCCCTATTTTCTAAAATCTACCCAAACACCTCTTGGAAAACTACATGGGTTGGCTAAACATTAGGCACCCATAAGGTTTGGGTTTTGTTCGATTTTATCCCTTTGGTTTATATTCAAATATCTGTTAAATTAGTTATAAACTAATTATAGAAACTATAGAACATTTAAATATATTACGTGAAGTATATATAAAATAAACGTACTCTTCATGTCTTAACGTGTGTGCCCCCAATAGGCTCACGTATTTCCGGTCGTATAATATGCGTATCCGACTCACATATTCCAACACTTTGATATAATTTCGTGTTGTTTGTCTATGACGATCCGGTATTAACCTTGTGAGAATTGGTTAATAAAACTATTATCATCCTAATTATAATAACGTTTAATGCCTAATCTCATGTCTAACAAACTTGATCAAGAGAGTATGTTCTTATTATTATCATCCACAAATCTATCTTAATGCATTTGGTATGTTGAGAATTAAAGGCCAAAAGGATTTCTTATCATATTGAATAGATAATTGCTTGATTGATTACCCGTCATTTCTTGCCTTTATGCTTTATTTGTGTGTTCATCCCTATCGGTATACATGTTTATCTTCATATTTCTCAGCCTAAATAAACATACTTTAATCAACTTGTTTACAAAAACCGTTAAATTAGAAGACTCGTCTTTTATAATCAAAACATCAGTCTTTAGATCCGTGATAATCTAAAGATATTTCTTTGCAAAATATGTTAACTCTAAAGAACATCAATCCCGTGGAACGACCTGGTCCAACCTAAAGATTATACTATATACGTAGGTTATACTTTTACCCGTGTGTTGGTTTGAAATCGGTAGAACTAGTTGTGATAATCAGTGATTTTTCTTAGGTTATAGTATCCCAAAACACTATGACTTCGTACTTTCGTATTCCTATCTTATTTAATTTCTATAAAATAGTTCAAACTTCGACGTCTGTTGACTTTTACTGTACATAAAGCAGTTACGGTGTAACCAGATGTCAACCAATGTATTCCTACTATAATAAGCTATTTTATTTCAAATTACTACGTTCTAAACATTTTCAATTAAGTTGATCACTTACCAGGAAGCTTTCCCACAGACAGCGAAAAATATGCAACGCGTACCGGCACGACAATAAGTAAAAATTCGTTTAAAAATCTCTAACAAGTAAAATAAACTTATTTCAATTATTACTTGATGGGGTCAATAAAAATGTTCACTTAAAAAACGCAAAAATTTCGAGTTACGCTTAGAATTAACAAAAAACCGAGAAAAACAACGCGAGTCCGACACTAAAAAGAAACAATACAACTTTGAGTTAATGTCTTTTAATATTTTAAAGACACCGAAACTTACTTAGAACATACGTTTAGTTTTCGAGAAAACCTTTCGAGTCACGACGATTTACGAACAAAGAGCGATGTCGTTTCCGACACAAGACAAAAGGCATGGGATTCCCTCCCACCCCTTGGTACAAATCGGTCCCCAAAGGGAGACAACATGTCTATTTTGTGGCCTCCATGTTTGACCTCCCACTTTGTCTTATATCTTTTAAAATCTCACACACATACATGCACCAAATCAAGAACTAGAAAATTCTCTCCCCCCTTCTCCCTTTTGCTCACGTTCGAACACCATCAACACCGTAAATCCATCCTTTTTTCGATTTCAAGCAAGAACAAGGTATCAAGAACACACAAGGGTTAATATTTTAATAGTCATGGGTACTTAAAAACAACGTTTGGGTTGTTATTCGAGTCCAAATCCTCATTCAAAACCCTCTTTTTATATGCCTTCCAAATTTTATAATACTTGTACTTTTAGTAGCTTAATGATGTTCTAAATATAGATGTACAATGCGCTTGTAAATTTTTAAAACTTAAAAACTATGAAGAACCCATAAAGGGTGCGTTTTCGTTCGAAATGGACAAAAGGGGAAGAACAAGAAAAGTGTCACTTTTATAAAATGGTCTTAATAGTAAAATAACATTTAGGGTCTAAAAGCTTATTTTGAATTTCGGCTTATTAATAAGCTCTACGAGAGCTTATTTGGGGGTGTCGGGCTTATTTGGATTTGCTTATTCGAGTTTTAGGCTTTTGTTTGGTTTCGGCCCAACAACCGAACCTAAAAGGGTCATGGGCTTCGGCCCATTATTTTGTCCAGCTTATTCCATGTGCTTATTGTGGCTTATTATGGTAACTTATTTATATTTGAGTGCTTATTTCGTGACTTGTTTCATAAATTATTTGGTTTCGAGCTTATTTGTTGACTCAGGCTTTTATTACTTTGGTTTTGGGCTTATTATGACCTCGACCCAATAAGGAAATAAGCTCCGGCTTATTTGCCTTATTGGCCACAACTTATCATTTTCGCTTATTTTTCTAACTTATTTATGACTTATTCGAATACTAAAAAGACTTCCGAGCTTATAGACTTATTTCTAGCTTATTTGTTAGTTTTTGAGCTTATTGGGCTCACGGCCCAATAAGAGAATAAGCTACGGCTTATTCTCGTCTTATTGCTCCGACTTATATTTTTCCTATACATATTCTAGCTTATTCTTATATCAAAGTACTTATTTGATCAATCATTAGCTTATTGGACCTATTATTGGGCTTATTTTATTTTTTAGAATGTTTATTGGGCTCGTGTACAACGATCAGTCCAACAAGGCCCAATGACCTCTCGGCTTAATTTTGACTTAATAGTCTAACTTATTTTGACAAACAAAGAGCTTATTAGCTCATCCCAATACTTATCGATTTATTTTGGGACTTGGCGATTTATAAAATACTCGTGTGGGCTTATTAGGCAGGGAAGCCCAATAAGGATTGACTAATATTTGTTTTCATACAAAAGGACTAACTATAAAACTCTTAAAGGGCCATAAGGCCCAATAACGAATTAACTAATTACTAAACACGATGGGCTTTGGTTTGACAATTGGATTGACTTGTGGATTTAAATTGGGCTAAACTAGTATAAGATATACTAGATAATTATTTTCGGGAAAACATTAGGCTTTGGAACCCAATGAGTGAGAAAAACTAATAAATGTAAGTGTTTAAACAAATCTTGATCGAATTATACTCATGTAAGCTTAAAGCGATTAAACTAGTCATTTGAAAAGTGTGTTTTGCCAAAACGTCAAGTAAACGTAGATTGTGGCATTTTGCCAGAAAACTATTGAATTTAGGAAAGTGGTTGAAAATAAGGTTTGAGAACCTTGGGAAACTTTTACAAACAAACGGGTCATGCCGAAATTTTATAAAATATCATACACTTAGAAAATATATTGGAAAACTTATTTTCATATGGTTCGACAAAAGGACAAAAATCATAATTTATAAATACTAATTTCTACTTGGTAAACGTTGTACTGAATTACAGTCAATAAACTAAAAACGTATACTTATAATCATGATACGAATTAATTTCTAAAATCTTGGCAAAAAGACAAAATAATAAAATATTATTATTTGAACAATCGACTAAAAGACGAAGAACCTGATTTTTATGTAAAACTCCTAAATCTAATTTGAGTGTCTAAAACATTGTAAATACTTATATCAAGTATGTCTTATCAAACTAACTTGGGGAATGGGTTAAATTACTAAAACATGTCTGATTTTCTTTATTTTATTTTCTTTTGTTATAGTCTTGAATCTTAATTCTGTTATTCTCAACTTCTTAAGCTCTAATTTACTTAATTCTTAGTTTTATGATTCTTAATTATCTAAATTCTTATTTCTCCGATCCTCAATTTTTAACACTTATTTCGTGTGGGTCTCCGCATTTATCTAATAAGATCTCATGTCTTTAATACCGTCATCTTTTCTCGCTCACTTCTCATCGGATTTACTTCTAAATACTTAACATTCTATCCAGTTATGAAACTCTAATTTTATTCTCAAGTAATACTTAGATCGCACTTTGACCTAAGTTCATCGAGTCAAAATACTTAATACAATCTTTTATAACAATTACACAAACATTTTTACAAACTCTAATGCAAACGCTTGTATAATAGGTTGTTATCATAAAAACATATTACTAAGGTAGAACTAATTAATAGGTCATGGCCGGGTACCGTTGCACATTTAGTTAGAGATCATCTACTTTTAGCTACCATCATCTTATTTGAGGTGAGTTTTCATAGCCCCACTTTTAAACTCTTTTCCGTTGAGGGAAAATGATACTCAAAATCTATTTCAACTACTTTAATACTGTGCAAAACCTCTTATTTCTTTTTGGATGATGCTATGTGCCTATGATTGCGTGTATGAATGCTATGCGAACACTATATGAATGCTATGTAAACACAATATGAATGCAATACGAATACTATGAGATCTATTTATGCGAAGTTCTAATGTGAATTTTTGCATCACACTATTTAGCTGAATGTGTAGCTCTAGCTGGTAGGCGATAGGTCCGGAGGACTATAAGCGCGCGGGATGTTATAGATTGTTGATTTGGGTTGGGATACCCTGGTATGATGTGATGATATGTTGATTATCTAAATAATATTGCATGCATTCTGGTATGCGTTTAATTACACATACCTTTCACCATTAAAATCAGACTTAAATGACCTAAAACGTACCAAAAATACTTTGTATTTGTATGTTTTCATTTATCTTGTGCAGGAAACGGATATCCGACAAAAGGACAAAAAATCAAGCAAAAACAGACAAAACCAAGCACGGAGTGGAAAAGCGTGGAAAAGCCAAAGTCAAATCGAAGCCAAAGTCAACAAAAGTCAAAGTCAAAGTCAACCCGGAAAAGTCAACGGTCAAT